>JAUCMX010000026.1:16930573-16982013 GCA_033459395.1 Hemibagrus guttatus
ATCTGTCAAAGTGTGCAATATGGCCGCACTGATTTATAAACAATGATCTGATTTGATTTTAAAAAAAAAGTAAATAGTTAAAAAAAAAAAAAAATGCAGACATACTGGTTTAAGCTCGACACAACCCCCAAAACTGTTTTACATGCATTGCTTGTAGATGCGGTGGTGGGATTAAATAAAGACATAATTATATGCTTTTTATTCAATTTATTAGCTAGGATTAGTCCATTTTTTCCAAGATTAGCTCTCTAATAGTTAAGTAGGTGGTTTGAACATGTGAAAGAATTTATTACAGCTCCTAGAGCCCACCCCACATTTGTGCCCATGTTCACACAGCTCCGCCCACAGGATTTACACTGGCCTGTAGAGTAGATAATAAAATTACTAACAGGAAGCTGATCCAGTCACAAGAGAGCATTCTGAAATGGAAGTCAGTTTACTGGATATTTTATTAGACACATAATTTGTCTGTCCTTAGGTAATGTCTTAAACTCTGTCTTAAAGTCTTTTTCTGCAGGTTGTTTGTACAAGAACGAAACTGAATGGTTAATGCTACAGAACGTTGGCAAAGCAAGCATGTAACTAGACACAGACCTTTCCTCACCAGACTCTCTTTTTCTCTCTCTTGAAGTTAACAAGACAAAAAAAAAAAAAAAAAAAAAAAATCAGCAGCTTGTCATTTTACCCAGAAACCACAAAGCAGAACCTCCTCTTTCTTGAAGAATTTTTTGTTAGTTAAATTTAACAAAGCCGACTCGTACTGGATTTGTCCAGAGTCAAATGAGTGCTGAATTGAAGCGCATTAAATCTTAAAATGTGTTGAGTCATAACTTATTATTTATTATATTGTAACATACACTAGGTATACACCGATCCGCCATAACATTCTGAGCAGTGAGAGGTGAAGTGAACAACACTGATTATACACAGTGCAGGACGGATCAGGCCTGTTTTGTCAGCAAAAGGGGGACCAACACGATATTAGGCAGGCGGTCATAATGTTATGCCTGGTCGGTGTATATGTATATGACTTTTGAGCGTTTGTGACTCAGCTTTTCATATCTCTTAACACTGATAAGTCCATGCACTTAATACAATGTTAAATCTCCAATCACAAGGACATCTTGATTAGAATCACAATTAATGTAGCAGTATAACTGTAATACGACTGGGAAATTTACTGACGTTTGCCTGCTTCACCCCAGACCGTTTTTGACTGGCTGATGCATGGTTATGTTTTCATAATAGCATACACTTTGTCAAACTTTCATCCCTGGCTAATGAATCCTTCTTATTTCCAGTGCATTTCCGATGCTTTTTGCAGCCTAAATGATACCAGCTCTGTTAGTATGCTCATTAATGTAATTACATTTGTTCCTTATTTACTTTTTGTAACCGTTGCAGCTTGAAGAATACATAAATAAATGTAATTTAATTTGAATTGGTTTAATTGTTAGCCTCAAGAGTGATTCTTCCTTTTTAGCATCACTGCCAACAAAGACACACTGAGTTTTATTCAGAAAATGGCTTGTATCCAAACTGGACTTATTTCCCCACTGAGTATTTTTGCTGTTTTATCCTAATGAACAGGCCACAGTGATTTCTATTGAAGACGTGGTCAACCCCTGGGCATTTATGAGTTTATTATCTATTCTGCATACACACAAAAAGCAAAACATTTTCATTGCAAATATGTTTTAGCAGATGTTATGATTTTCTTTTTCCTTTTTTTTTCTTTCTGTAGCGTGGTTTTAAAAAAGAAAAAAAAAATCCCGGCTTTTTTCTGTGTTGTGTGTCATTGTCCTCTCTGCTTAATGTAGTGAAAAAACTCTTCCTGAACTGAAATTGACAAAAATTTAGTCGTGTATAATAACTGATGGCACGTGTACACAAGCTGAACATGCAAATTACACACACACGCACACACACACACACACACGCACACACGCACACACACACACACAGAGACAGGTCTGTTCTGGTGGTAATAAACAGCAGATTTGATTAGATGAAAGCATTAGATGGTTAGTTGTATTAATGATATGCCATTCTTTTCTGTGCATATATGTGTGTGTCAGCACGCATGCTTGTGTGTGTGTGTGTGTGTGTGTGTGCACGTGTTGGGGGAGGTGAAGGAATGATGTCAGGGACACATACACCCATCTGCTCATTCTGACCCATCTGTTCAGCCTACACACATACATGCACACACACACAGCATGTACCTTAGCATACATTTCACACCTGTATAATTTTTCCCTTACAAATGCCTCTCTGGAGCCTAGTTTAGGTGTGTGTGTGTGTGCGCGTGTGTGTGTGTGCGCGTGCAAAGAGCTCTGACCTTCTCCTGCCAGTGCAGCACTCCGATGATTATCAGGATAAAAACACATACTCCGATCAGTGCCACGGCCGTCAGCAACACAATATTACTGGGAGTCAGATAAAGTTTAGCACTCCAGCTGTGTGGGGAGAGAGAGAGAGAGAGAGAGAGAGAGAGAGAGAGAGAGAGAGAGAGAGAGAGAGAGGGAGAGAGAGAGAGAGAATTACTTTTAAGAAACCTTTAATGCATCAATTTTCCTTATTTACATACTTAAATACTTAAAAAGAAAGACCTTTAGCCCCCCTACTCGAACTCAAGACCCCTTTCAGTTCTAATCAAATTTCATCTCCGTATGAAACTCATAACCAGTACAAAGAGTTTTTCATACAGTAGCTCTCCATTTTCTCAGTCAGACCCTTCTGCACAATGAGAGCACTTTCATATTTCTTATAACATGTTGCGCATGTTAATCTGTTGTCCAGTGTACCGGTCATCAGCCTGTCGGTGCGGCATTTCTGAGTAGTCTAGAGCCCTTGCTTTGTCTGAGCTGATCTCGTTCTCCTTCATGGGTGTGATGTGTTCTCTGTTCACTTCATTCTCTGATACGATGTTCACTTCACATTAAACAACTTTACTTAGTTTATGTTCATCTTTTTCATGTTCTTTTAACCAGCTGTTCTCAGCTCTACCAGTGTATTTCAACTCAGAGGCAGAGTTTCTCAGTCTTTCTTTCTCCTTCTGCTGCTGTTTCATAGGGTCCGGGACATCTTCAGCACAGATATCAATGCCAGGGTTGCTACTAGCATTAACATTAATGCTTCCAGTAGTGGCAGGTTTAGCACAGATGTTAGGGTTGTTAAATGCGATAACATCTGCTTTGGCATCATCTTGGGTACAGTTTTTTCATCAGTGTTGTTGTAATTGTGGTGTTCAGGTCTGGCTTCACTGTGTCACTGCCCTTGTATTCGGCCCCAGATCCCCAGGACTGTCCCCCATGAGCATCCTGGCTGCACAGCTCTGTGTATAGCTAAACAACTTTTAGTGTCCCTACACTCAAAACATTTCAGTTTATAGCCAACACTGTCTAATTGCTGTCCCCATGTTTGCACTTAATATTTACATTCAGTCATCGTGACTATTTAGGAACATAAAGACCTGCCAGAAGAAAGTAGGTGTTTTACTGTGCTATTCTTGCAGCCAAGTGGAATCGTTTTAATTGTCCTGGCAAACTTCCCGAAGCAGGCCGACTCCTTCATCATGACTTCATTTTTAAGGAATGCAAGAACATTTGATCTATCACTCCTTTTACTAATATTTCACTTTAAATCAGTGTTTTGAACAGGCTTTTTGTTAGTCCGAGTAGATGTTCGCATGTCTGACCTGCTGCCCCACAGCCAACAGCGCATTTCTCAGCACACCGCTCTCTGTTACACGCTTGATGCCATGCCGGCCTCAGAGACCACGCCGTCTGGCTCACTCTCAGTCTCTTTCAAACTATTTACAACTACTACACCTGACATAGAGCCACCAGTCTCACTGTTTAATTAAAGAAAAGGAAAGAGCTGGCAAGATGCTAGAAAGCTTTTCCTGCATTCCATCTGTACTCGGTGCAAACAGAGAGAAAGAGAGAGTGAGGGGGAAAGAGAGATAAGGAGATAGATAGATAGAGAATGGATGGTGGAATAGGGACAAAGAGACAGACACAGAGAGCGAGAGACTATGTTTATAATTCCACTCTGTGAAAAACTGCTGCACACTCCATCAGCAACATCAAATATTGATAACATTTAATCCTGGCTCTATTTAATTAACTTTAATTAATGTTAATTAACAATAACAACAATGAACGTATGCCTTTGTTAGAATTTAGGATACAAGGAGTGAGTGTGTGTGTGTGTGTGTGTGTGTGTGTGTGTGTGTATGTACCTGCGAGGGTCACTGTTTGGATAAGGAATGACTATGAGCTGTGAGTTGGGGATGATGGCCGTCCATTCCTGTTTCCTCATGTCCTGCAAAGAGAGAGAGAGAACAGAAAAAAAGAGAGAAAAAAGAACAGAAAATATCATCATATATTAGCTACACTACAGTAAAACAAAAATTGCACAGTTAAACCAGTTCATATCCCCTCCTGTCCTAAAGTTCACACTCGTTCTGACATAACCGTGAAGTCCTGCTGTTTTTCTGCAGTTCTACCATATCCCCCAATGATCTGCCATATCTCCATCTGTCTTATGGTTCTATCCTGTCATTCTGCCATAAGCCTGCTGTCCTACTATATCCAGCACCTGTCTACCATAATCTCTGCTTCCTATCGTAACTCTGCCTTCCTACAGTAACCCCACCTGTCTCCAGTAATCACACAGTCCTCCCATAATCCCGCCTTCTTACCGTAACCCCGCCCTCCTACTGTAACGCTACTATAACACTGTTGTTCTACTATCTTTCATCCGTTCATCCTACCTGAATCCCACCTTTCTACTGTATCCCTTGCAGTGCTACGATAACCTTGCTGTCCTAAAGCAACCTGGTCATCCTCATGTAATCCTCCTGTAACCATATTGTCTTGATGAAACTTTGCTGTAAGATAATAAATCTAGTGTCCACCCAGATCCCTGCTGTTCCTACTGTAGTCTCTTCATCGTCCCATAACCGCAACATCCTAACATAACCCTGCCAAGGAGCTCAATTATACAATAACAAGCTAATTAAAATTGGGGGAAAAAAACAAAAAAAAAAAAAACAACATCTCTATGTACTGAAGGTGTGGTGTTGAGAGGGCGGAGTCAGGCCCCTGATACAGCTCTGCTGTACACCTGCAACAGCTCGTCAACAATTAGCATAAATTCTTATGAGCTGTAATGTACAACACACAGCAGCTCAATCAATTACAGCGATTTCACTGCCTCTAAAGACACTCGCTCAGCAATTAACTCCAGCACTACACTCATCTTTCTATTGTTCTCTGCAATTCCTTCAGAGGGAAACGGTTTCATTTCCGACACTGCATCAATAACAATAACACATTATGACTCTGTTTTCTTACACACTTTAACAAGAGTGTGCAGTTAGGATGCTATTTTAGGGAAATGGAGTGGATGTGAAGTGTTGCACAACGAGTCAAGCTTGAGGAGAGATAGAAAGAAAGGAACAAAAGAGGCAAGAAGAGAAGGGAAAAATGGCGGATGGAAAAGAATTGAAGAAAATGAGATGGATAGAAGATAGAGGAGAAGGCAAGAATTCAGGGATATGAAATGAGACATGACTGAAAAGATGAGGAGGGGAAGAGGTGAGATGAAGAATGCATGAAGACAAGAGAGGAAGAAAAATAAGCTGAGATGTCAAGAAGACAAGGAGGCGAAAGAAAACGAGAAAAGAAGAAACAGGATGGGGTATATAAGAGAAAAATAGAAGGAAAAGTGATAATAGAGATTAGAAACATAGGAAAACTGACAGCAGAGAAGAAAGCAGGGCAGGAAAGAGAGATGACGAGCATGAGCTCAGTGGAAGGTCAGAAAAAGACTAAAGTAGGGGGTTGTGATGAAAAGAAGGAGAAAAGAGATGAGGCTGGAAAGAAGACGTGGAAGTAGAGGGGAAAATGGATGAAAAAAGAGGAGAGTCTGGAAATGAAAATGGATACACAGGACAGGAAGAGGGGAGAAGGATAAATAAAAAGATAGGACAGGGTGAATATTCAAGGAGGTTAGAGAAGAAGAGATGAAAGAAGTAAGGATGAGAAAAACAAGATGGAATGAGGAAAGAAAGAGGGGCACACAAAAGAATAAATTAAAAGATAAGAGAGAACAAAGGAGAGCGAGATGAAGAAGAAAGAGGTGAAAAGACGAAAGTGAAAGAAAGGGAAGGAAAGGAGTGGAGAGAGAAGATGGAACAAAATGTCAGCATGTCAGATGAAAGTTGAAGTGCTGGACTGTCTCTCTCGCTCAGAGTGTAGAAGAAGGGCAGAGGGTGAATTTAACCGGTCGAGAGAGAACAGGTTACCGTGAGCACCTCTGCTTTCCATAACCCGAGCTGGGTTTCCACCAAAACGTTGAGAAGAGCTACAATAAAAAATAAAAGTGTGTGTACCTTGACCCCGGGGGGTCGGGGGATGCCAACAAAAAGGTGGTCCAGGAAGTTGGCACTTCGGCCGAGGCCGAGGACGGTGTAGGGGAGCTGGAGAGAGAGATGTGCTGACTGACTCAGTTGACCCGCTGCAGAAAGACAGAGAGAAAGAGAGAGAGAGAAAATTACCAGTAGAATTCAGTAGGCTTGTCAGTGTACAAGTTGGCTATTTTCCCAGCTCAACACACACTGACAAAGCCTGGGGCATCTTCACAAGCAAGAGCAGACCACCATCTGTGTATTCAATTCATGATCAATTCTGCTAAGATAAATATCCTGATATAGATTTGTGACTTTTTAGTCCCTCTATGAAACCGATCTATTTAGGGGTGGGGCTACACATGATGCCACCAAATAAGATCCACAGCTTTGGCAGAATCATGTGATGGATTAATGTGGAACCGTACAATGTTTCTGGACAGAATGTGTACTAAGGTAGCTAGAGAAGATGTCTAATGTTTTTGGTGTTGATGAACAAATGATGTTTTTTGTGGTAATATTATACACTCCATTCAGTCATGTTGGAACAGGAAGGGGTCATCCCCAAACTGTTCCCACAAAGTTGGGAGCTTGAAATTGTCCAAAATGTCTTGGTATACTGAAGCATTAAGAGTTCCTTTCACTATAACTAAGGGGCCGAGCCCAACCCCTGAAAAACAACCCCTGAATTCAATGATTTGGAGGGGTGTCCCAAAACTTTTGGCAGTAGAGTGTATTTTGACAGGTTTAGCTACTGTTAAAGAAATATGAAGAAACATCAATGTAGATCAAGACCCAAATACCGAAAGCCCAAATGCAAGGTAATTAACTGCTATTTAACAAGCTAGCTAGCAAGTATTTGTTGATCCTGACATTTTTAACAAGGCAAGTGGTGTAGAGCTGTTCCCAAGACAAACATGGATTAAAAAAGCATGAAAATATGAAAGGTGGTTGTACAAAAGAAGACAGAGAACATTGAGGGCGGAAAATGAAGCAAGCAGGAGTGTGTAGCTAAGCTGAGAGTGTGAGTGTAATAAGAGAAAACGTCCCACAGCCCGACAAAAGCCTCTCTAATTGCTCCAATCACACCCACACACCATTTACAACAGGTTCAGCATGAAGTCACAGCTAAAGCAGCAAAAAGCACAAAACTCCTCTCTGCACTGTAATTTGAGGAGGGGTTTGTCTATGTAATTATGCTATAGTGGCTCAGGCATGCGCTTAATCCAGGTGATAAAGAGCCAGGTCTTTAGTGCGCGAAGCCAAAACACAAATTCTTTACTTTATAATTTTATACTTATTTATTATTTTACCATGTAAATATTTTAGAAGCCATTCGGAAAGATCAAAAAAGGTATATAATATACATCAGACAGTCTTATGAATGTGAGACCTGGAAGTGTGTGTGTGTGTGTGTGTGTGTGTGTGTGTGTGTGTGTGTGTGAGCAGCTGGAGTAAGGTCATTCTATAACTCTCGTGTCTGAGCAAACAGGCAGCAGCAGTTTAATGACGCCATTAAAGAGAAAAACAATTAGCAGTGTGAAGCCGATTTCCATGATAATACATGAGTGAGAGAGAAGCTCCTGTGGTGATGTAATATCGTGACAGCTGATTCACCTCCATTACACTAAATTACTGTAAAATCAGTAGAAATCCACCTCATTAAAAAGAATCAATTCAAACAGTCATGGAAAAAAAATACAAACAATTAAACAGAAACACAGATTCGGTTTCATCCCATCTAACAGGTATGGTGAGAATCACTGGGATACCTTCCTGCCTACCGAGGCCTTCCTGTGACATATGACACAGTATTCGGAATAAACAGCGCTGTATCACAGCCATTTTTACCTTCTCTTCTTCTCCCCACGTACAGGACGGACCACATGTACACCTTATGGAGATAACAGGTTGTGTCTAGAGTCAGAGCTGCAGGTATCCTGTCCTCCAAAGCTGGTGATAGACTTCTCTCATCTGTTCTTGTACTTGGGGAGTGTATGTATTTATTTATTTTTTATACATTTTTGAATGCTTTTCTGGGAAAGTGCTACACTGTGGAGCCCACTAGCTTGTTCTTTGTTAACACTGTCCAGGTATCCAGGTGATTTGCACTGCCCCGGAGGCACAGTTAGATGAATTTGCACTGAATTTTTAAGCTCTTTTTGAACTGAAACTGAGTGTGTGTATGTTAGAGGCAAGGCTAAGCATGGATGAACCTGACGGGGATGTGGTAGCTTAGTGGTTATGGTGTTGGACTACTGATCGGAAGGTTGTGAGTTCGAATCCCAGGTCCACCAAGCTGCCACTGCTGAGCAAGGCATTGACTTCAAATCATCCATCCTTGGACACGGAACAATTGAGCTTAGCAAGCCAGGCACAAACAGCCAGACCAGCTGTGCACACACACACACACACACACACAGTATTTTCTATATTCCAGAGAAACTTGCATTGACAATAATTACTGTAGCTAATTAATTCTACGTCTTCACCTGACCCTAAAGCTCTTTAACAACCCTTAAACTCATTAACCAGAGAAGAAATATTTTGCCTTCTGGTGTATGTAGGCACAGTGCGTCTTATTAGGCTTGCTTTAACTCTTGGCTTCGGTGGTAATATTTTACTGCTTCACACCGAGCTTCTCGCACCAATTTAGACAATTTATTATTCGGAGCTTGGTACAGTTTAAGATGCCATGTTCAGGGAGACTTTAACAAACACTCCCTCCGGGACTGCTTCCTGAGGGATGTGTTTCTAAAGCTATAGTGTGTGTGTGTGTGTGTGTGTGTGTGTGTGTGTGTGTGTGTGTGTGTGTGTGTGTGCATATACACACAAATGGAGTATAATAAAGGACCTCATATGAGCTTCCTGTCGTCTTGGTGAAGAAGCATTGAGAGTTTTTCTGGATATATTAGTGAGAAGAATATTTACGACAGAAGCCATTATCATTGTCATTGTCTTTCACTCTCTCTGTTTGTCTGTCTTCACTCTCTCTTTCTTCACACACAGACACACACACACACACACACACACACAAAACCTCTTACGATAAGAGCCCTCATAAAGAGTAGGGCTTTGATTTGATAACGCGACGCACTGCATGATTTTGATGGAGGACACAAAACTGCCAAACACACACACACACACACACACACACACACACACACACACACACACGCACATCATGCACAGCTCCATCAATGCTGCTTTCACATTAATTTAACCACACTGTAGTCCACTCCAAGCTGACACTACACTAAATATGACATTTCTAATTTTACAAATGTTGAGCACAAAATTTTAATTAATTTACATGTCATTTGCATATCCACTCCCCTATTCACGGTAATATACATCTAATTGACACGAAACACGCCATAACTTATGCATGCAGTACCATACTGAGGCAGTACAAGTAAAAACAGGCCATTAAGTACTATCCAAGATCCAAGTAATGTACGAGCCATCTGAAGACATGGGGAATGAAGTAAAACAGAAAAGGGAGGGGCAATAAATTACAGGTAAGGTGAGTTAGAGGTTGCATCGACGCTTGGTGCAAATGAAAAACAACAACAACAACAACATAAAACAGCTATAGACATTTGGAACGAAGTCATAATCAGGAAGAAAACTGAACCATTAGCAGGACTGTGCGGTTTCCATCATGTTATGGTTATTGTCACTATTTTATGACTGAACACGCGCCCCTAAATGAGCGCACTTTACCGTAGCTGAATACTCGCAGCGGTAAGCTGAAACGCTCTTCATAGACTGATAGGTAGGAGGGCACTGGTATATTTGATTGAACACAGCAGGGTTTTGGAAAGGGAAAAAAATAAATATAAAAAGAATAACCTCCATCTCACATCACATCCATAGTGCATATAACAAAACCATAACCGTTTCCCGGTGTGGGGTTTCCCCTCAGTGTAACACCGCCCTTCAGGTCCACACACACAACACACTTATAATAATACACCAAAAAATCCGACGTGAGATGTTTTTATATTACATTTATATTACGTTTAATTACCCAACTTTTTATTATGTTTGTATTAGGCTGCATTAGGTTGATTACTACAGTCAATTAAAGTCCCTTTAAACCTTCTATAAAATTCAGTAATAAATCGTTTAATGGCTTTGTTAATTCCCCGTGGTCTAGGAAGAGCTTTACAGCTTTACTTTCTTAAATAAATCTGTGAATGTACATAAATATACAGTTTGGAAACACCCTGGCCATCCCTAATAGCCTAATATCCATTAACATTAGCTAATCTAGCTGCTAATAAAATAGCTCACAAGTCACAATTATGATTTCAGTGTCAGTGTCAGTGACATAAATCTGCCTTCTCACTGATTTATCTAACAAGATTTATTCACTGATTTTTTCAACAGCAGCCAAATTTGGTACTAAATAATGTTACTATGACAACCACCATCTCTTCATCACTAGCCAAATTAGCTAGTCTACATATCATTTAGTGAAATGAAAATCTGCAGCAAGAAACTTGATGACAGGGACTCTCATGTCACGTATGGTCCAGCTTGTCTAGTGATATTATGCAATAGCCCCGCCCCAAATAACAGAGAATGCAAATAAGATGCAGCATCCAGGAGAACTTAGTCATATAAACATCGCTTTAGATTTCAGCAAGTTTTTCGAAACATTAAAAACGATGGCTGTATAGAGAGTGAAATTATAAGCAAGCAGATTCTGGGGACTGCCCGTGATACCATCTCGATTTTAAATTGAGCAGTAACAATATGTGGAGGAGGGCAGAGGAAAATCGATTGGCTTTCATCGAGGCCATGGTGAACAGCAGAGCCTGCAGGAGAGTGAGGGGAAAAACCTTGGGAAGATAAAAACATTGCCTCCAAACACCGTGCTGCTGAATGGAACGTGAAATGGCCGTCAATGAGTTTATACAATAAACAACTGGCTTCTTACATCATAGTAAGCTGCACCAAAGAGCCTGGGGCCACCTATATCTCTAACTAAAATATTTTAAATTATATAAGCCCATTTCAGACATCCCCTGGATTAGAAACTGGCTGTCCATCTCTGTGTCCATCTGTGTGTCCATCTGTGTGTGGAAGGCAGGAAAGATGAAAAATTGATTGTTTCTATTTACCTTAACTAAAAAGTTTGCTAAAATAAATAGAACATCTTTCACAAACCAACCCTATTGTATGTTGTCTGCACTTACGTTTAGTACTAGTTGGTGTTTTACAACTAGCTATCTAGCCAATGTTAGCTAAGCTGGGTTTAGACTGTATTTAGGCACAGTTTTTAAAACTTACAGCGCACCCGTGTTTACGTTAGATGCTAAATCCTATGTGAATCGCACAGAGTGAGAAAGTAAATGATGACCGGCGAATTCTTTCATCCGAGCCGTCGCTATCATTAGCTCAGTGTGATTGACAGGTAGCTACATTTACCCGCGGTAGGCTGTGCATGGCTACAGTTTTTCCAACATTTTAAGACTAGTGGCATCATTGAAATGTAACTGTGAAAGGCTTTATAATGTTTGCACCTGCTCCATGAGTTATTGCAAATTTCAACACCAGGCAGCATGAGAAAGAGTCATGTGACAAGATGACAGTGAGAAATCCCACCAGAGCTCAAGCTGACAACACCAAAAACACGGAAGGTTACAGCATCTGCTTTGTAACCGTGAAGCAGATTCTGTTCCTTGTGCTCTGTCTTCCTCTCTGTCTTTGCAGATGGACGTCATATCATTTTTCCATAACAGAAAAAAAAGCTGTAGGGAAGCAGGACAAACCAAGAGAAAAATAAAAGTGCAGTTTTTCCCGTAGGCTTGTGGGCGGAGTCATTTGATCAAGGTCATGATGTTATTTACATAAATTTGTTTTGCAAATTGTACAAAACTGCTACAACAGTTATGTCTA
Source organism: Hemibagrus guttatus (assembly GCA_033459395.1). Classification (NCBI taxonomy): domain Eukaryota; kingdom Metazoa; phylum Chordata; class Actinopteri; order Siluriformes; family Bagridae; genus Hemibagrus; species Hemibagrus guttatus. The sequence continues at coordinate 16,942,902 of JAUCMX010000026.1, forward strand.
GGATTGGTGTGCGCTCAGTGTTTATAACTTTTCTCATGACCTAAAACCACAGAATCTCCCACTAAATACACTGATCAGGCATAACATTATGACCACCTGCCTGATATTGTGGTCGCCCTTTTGCTGCCGAAACAGCCCTGACCCGTCCTGCACTGTGTATTCTGACACCTTTCTATCAGAACCAGCATTAACGTCTTCAGCAAAATGAGCAACAGTAACTCGTCTGTTGGATCGGATCACACGGGCCAGCCTTCGCTCCCCACGTCAATGAGCCTTGACCGCACATAACCCTGTCTCCGGTTCACCACTGTTCCTTCCTTGGAGCACTTTTGATAGATACTGACCACTGCAGACCGGGAACACCCCACAAGAGCTGCAGTTTTGGAGATGTTCTGATCCAGTGGTCTAGCCATCACAATTTGGCCCTTCATCAAACTCGCTCAAATCCTTACGCTTGTCCATTTTTCCTGCTTCTAACACATCAACTTTGAGGACAAAATGTTCACTTGCAGCCGAATATATCCCACCCACTAACAGGTGCCATGATGAGGAGATACTCAGTCTTATTCACTTCACCTGGCACTGCTCACAATGTTATGGCTGACCGGTGTAAATATATTGTTTTTATAAGTAGTGTCCAGTACATTTTTTGCTGTGCATTAGGAAACTCCATGACTGTGTCAGTGAAAAGGGGATTATATAGGCACCCAGTGTAGAGACATTAAAAATGTCTACATTTCTACTAAAAAAAAATCTCAGTGTTGCTCATTAGATTAAACTCCAAGTCAGCAAGAACTAACACAGAGAGAGAGAGAGAAAGAGAGAGAGAGAGAGACAGACAGAGAGAGAGAGAGAGAGTAAAGTTCACAGACAGTCCATTTGCTCCCTAAAAGAAGTGTACATTGCTGAAAGGCTCCTAGAGGCAAGCGAGGACTCGGCGACGACTTTAATAGCGTTTCATAATTCATTTTTTTTTAAAAGGATGCAGCGCGCCCCAGCAGAAGCTCTCATCACATCTGTTATCTCCACTTATCTGAAAATAATTCCCATCCTGGTACCCTGACGATCATTTATCTCCGAGTAATCCTGTACCACACACTCACCTAAACACACACACATGCACAAGCACACAGTTTTTAAGGGTCGAGGCCATTTATAAGCTTAAGAAAAAAACTTCACAGGTTTGTAGAGTCAAAAGCAGATTGGCCTTCTGACATTTAAGCGCAGACTTCATCTGACACTTCTCTCTTCTTTTGTTCTTTAAAGCTTTAAAAGACTGTAAAACTGAGGCTGCTCTCTGTATACCACTCTAAACACACTTTTGTGAACACACACAACCTGTCCTACATCGTCCTAGCTAATTGTACAGTCTATTCCATTATGTTGACATTTTGGATCTGGATTTTGTGTCTGAACATCAAACTCTTCATTCATTCATTCATTCATTCATTGTCTACCGCTTATCCGATCTACACTCGGGTCACGGGGAGCCTGTGCCTATCTCAGGCGTCATTGGGCATCAAGGCAGGATACACCCTGGACGGAGTGCCAACCCATCACAGGGCACACACACACACACACTCTCATTCACTCACGCAATCACACACTACGGACAATTTAGAGATGCCAATCAACCTACAACGCATGTCTTTGGACCGGGGGAGGAAACCGGAGTACCCGGAGGAAACCCCCGAGGCACGGGGAGAACATGCAAACTCCACACACACATGGCGGAGGCGGACATCAAACTCTTCTATAACAAAAATCTATTACAGACACTATGCTGGGTTAGTGCTGTACAACAGCAGCAAATCATTACAATTCCCAACATTACGTTTAAAACTAGCAACATAAGCTAACCCCGTGTTCACACCAGCCAGTGACAATCTGACCGGCCATTTTCATTTTCTGTTTATAAACTCAACATGGAACTGTGATTTCAGCAATTATAGCATGTATTGAGATTTTCTGAAGCGTCTTGCAAATTAGGTATGATGCTCTAAAGTAACAAATATGAATGATTCCTCATATTTCAGTAATCCACCTACAACGTTCGATCCTTCCTACTTGTCCTTTTTGGAAAAACCTATAGCGTGGGTTTATCTTTTTTCTGTAATACACAACATCTCATTAAATGTGTATAAAGGCATGAAGAAAAATAAAGCTCGGTAGGAAATAGCAGGGAACGTTGGTGTCTCTGGAAAACGGTTGAAGCTAGTAGTTAGTTTATATTTCTAATATGCTAATACATAATATGAATCTTGATGTTCAGACTGATTAGTGAAACATTGACATCTTTTAGACAACACGCTTCAGCCATGTACACCGATCAGGTATAACACTGTGAGCAGTGAGAGGTGAAGTGAATGAGACTGAGTATCTCCTCATCATGGCACCTGTTAGTGGGTGGGATATATTCGGCAGCAAGTGAACATTTTGTACTCAAAGTTGATGTGTTAGAAGCAGGAAAAATGGACAAGCGTAAGGATTTGAGCGAGTTTGACGAAGGGCCAAATTGTGATGGCTAGACCACTGGATCAGAACATCTCCAAAACTGCAGCTCTTGTGGGGTGTTCCCGGTCTGCAGTGGTCAGTATCTATCAAAAGTGGTCCAAAGAAGGAACAGTGGTGAACCGGAGACAGGGTCATGGACGGCTGAGGCTCGTTGATGAACGTGGGGAGTGAAGGCGGGCCCGTGTGGTCCGATCCAACAGACGAGTTACTGTTGCTCATATTGCTGAAGAAGTTAATGCTGGTTCTGATAAAAAGGTGTCAGAATACACAGTGCATCACAGTTTGTTGAGTATGGGGCCGCATAGCCGCAGACCAGTCAGGGGGCCCGTGCTGACCTCTGTGCACAACCGAAAGCGCCAACAATGGGCACGCGAGCATCAGAACTGGACCACGGAGCAATGGAGGAAGGTGACCTGGTCTGATGAATCACGTTTTCTTTTACATCACGTGGATGGCCGGGTGCGTGTTCGTCTCTTACCTGGGGAACACATGGCACCAGGATGCAAAACAAGTACTACATTTGTGCATAAGGACCGCATATATGCATTGATATATTTATATGTGTGAGATTGATATATCTCACACATTTGAAATCTATGTCCTTGTGCACACGGACACGCTCATTTACTTAAAGAAATGCTTTCAAATCATCATATATGGTGAACAACTTCGCTTTAAAAAGCACAGTATCCTGCTCACGCTGCTGCTTTTGTCACATAACATGAGAACTTCACTGACAAAGAAGTAAAGATACTGTTGCATGAAGTCGAGCAAAACAAAAATGGTTTATTTTGCACTGTATGTGTAGTTTATCTAATAAACAATCAGATAAATGCAATTTAACGAGAACGCGCGCAATTTATTTCCCCAATTACAATTAAAAAGTCTCTCAGATGGCATAAAAATATTTCCTCCTTTTTGCTCTCAGCCAGTTTGGGAAACATATTGCAGTGTGAGTGTTGTGAAGGTAACGTGTGATTATTCTCTCGTATTTGGTTGGGAAATGCCAGTACTGTCTCCAATTGCTCTCAGAAATGCACTTATTGCTAAAAGCCCTAGAATAAAGATGAACTAAAACTGCACTAGGCAAATGAAATGGACTGATCCACTCCTCTCTCTCAGCGTAGAGTTTGCAGTGGTGCTAAAAACACAATCCACAATCTCCACAAAGCAAATCTTCAAACAAGGCATAATCCCCATTGCTATTGAAATGTCCCTTTAATTCGTGAACAGACGAAGGTTTTGGCTGAATGCGAGTTTTGATGATGTCACACGTCACGTCTTGGGCCAAACCTGCTGAAAATCTTTGGAAAATTTTGCAAGCTCTTCCAGATATTACGCTGTCTGCTTGCCTTTCTGGAGGGAATGTATAATAATCATCTTACTTGCTGTTACACTTTTCTTGCATACGCATAGTGAGAAGTAAATATAAACACAAACACAACTGGATGAATCCCATTTGTACACGCGGTTTACACACAAAACTATGCGTACAAGTGGCTGATAAATGAAGCGCTCTAGCCGAGGGAGGTCACATTCTGCAGATTGAGTAGAAAAAGACCGGCGTGAACAAAAGCGTGGAGAGAAAGATCAGTCGGCCGCTTCCACGGCCCGAGGGTCAGAGTTTACAGATGGGAGCAAAGTGTATCCACACAGCGTGGCCAAACATCTTTCCATAGCTGGAGTTCAACAAATACTGCATTTCTGCAAGGCTTGGAGACGGGGTAGATGTTTTTGTTGTGCAGTGGTCATGTGTGTCTACATGGCTTCCAGAGAAACACGTCTTTCATGTAGAAAAAAATAAATAAATATACTAGCTAGCGACTTAAGCAGGCATTTTTATTTTTTATTTTTATTTCACACCGAGGGCAAGTGGTCATGTTTAACGGAAGCTAGTTTCAAAGATGACCACTAAACACAGATGAGTCAGCTGAGCGGTGAAGGCGTGACTCACCGGAGGCGTTCTTCAAGTAGCCGTTCGAGTCCACTGACGTGTACATGACATACGGGCCGGGCTGATTCACACCGAATGGCTAGGAGAAAGACACACACACACACACACACGCACAATTAGCAACCATCTTAATAATCCGACACCAAATTATTCAGAGTAGATCATTACTTTTCACGTTCATTTAAATCAGAATCCGACGGTTGGAACAAAAATGTAAATAAAATCATTGGCTTTAACACAGTGCTGGGCGATACGACACAAATATTATTTCAGAATTCTTAAAGGCATTTTCATGATATATGATATGTTTTAATATACACGGTGTTTGCTGACAAACTGCAGTGTTACATTTTAAAAACTAAATTATAATAATACATGGTTTTATTATTAATAAGGAAATATACACCAATCAGACATAACATTATGACCGCCTGCCTAATATTGTGTTGGTTCCCCTTTTGCTGCCGAAACAGCCCTGACCCGTCCTGCACTGTGTATTCTGACACCTTTCTATCAGAACCAGCATTAACTTCTTCAGCAATTTGAGCAACGGTAGCTCGTCTGTTGGATCGGATCACACGGGCCAGCCTTCGCTCCACACGGGCATCAGTGAGCCTCGGCCGTCCATGACCCTGTCTCCGGTTCACCACTGTTCCTTCCTTGGACCACTTTTGATAGATACTGACCACTGCAGACCGGGAACACCCCACAAGAGCTGCAGTTTTGGAGATGTTCTGATCCAGTGGTCTAGCCATCACAATTTGGCCCTTAATCAGACTCTCTCAAATCCTTACGCTTGTCCATTTTTCCTGCTTCTAACACATCAACTTTGAGGACAAAATGTTCACTTGCTGCCGAATATATCCCACCCACTAACAGGTGCCATGATGAGGAGATACTCAGTGTTATACACTTCACCTCTCACTGCTCACAGTGTTATGGCTGACCGGTGTATAATTATGTAAAACAGTTATAACTAATAATAAACATGTTTGTTGTAGATTTTTTTATTTCATTTGTGTTAAAATACCTTTTTAATTTTGTACATAATCTTTAAAATCAAAATGTTTTTTGAGGATAATTTAATTTTGTAAATTAAATTTCAGAGCGTTTTATTTGTTATTCATACGTAACACACTATTTGTTTGTTTTTTTTAATACAAAATTGTAAGATCGCACGCCTTAAACCTGCGACAAAAACGTATCAGAGAAATAAATGTAATAATTCTTTCCAATCCTATAACAAATGGAAAAGGCAGAGATAAAATTTGATAAATAATTGAAATGTTTCACATAAAAATTATTATTTTTTAATGGGATTGATGATCATATTTTCCATTGCATATTTATTTGTATTTTTGAAGTTTTGCAGTTAAAATCATCATTTTAAAGCTCTATATCACACTAAAACAGTTTGTAATCACGTAGCGATAAAACACTGGAGCTTTAGACAAATCTTTTACACACGACGGATCATTGATCATTTAGGGACATGAGAAACTTTTCACTGTCTCAGAAGGACAAAGACTCGAATAAAAAGGATGGACAGATGCAGTGAGAGAGAGTTTATAGAGTACTAAAGAAATAGACAGACGGACAGAGCAAGATGAAGCGATGATAGAGAGATGGATGGAGAATTGGCTGATGATGATAGAGGAGTAAATATAACAGGGCAAGAGGGACAAACTGCATCACATCCATCACCATCATACAGGGCAGTGAAGTGAATAAAATAAACAGAGGTGGAGTGATGTGAGGAAAAGATGGGAGAGGAAGAGTGAGCTTACCTTCACTTTGTCAGGACAGTCATTAGAGCACAGCCCGCTGAGTACTGGGGGGACGAGAGAGAGAGAGAGAGAGAGAGAGAGAGAGAGAGAGAGAGATGGAGTCAGAGAGAGAGGAAGAGAAAGAGAGAAATAAATAGATGCAGAAAGAGAGAGACAGATTCAGACAGAGGGATGCACATAGGTATGGAGAGCGATACAGAGAAAAATACAGAAAGAGGGAGAGAGAGAGAGCGACAGAGGGAAGAGAGATGGAGTCAGAGAGAGAGAGAGAGAGAGAGAGAGAGAGAGAGAAGAGAGATGGAGTCAGAGAGAGAGAGAGAGAGAGAGAGAGAGAGAGAGAGATGGAGTCAGAGAGAGAGGAAGAGAAAGAGAGAAATAAATAGATGCAGAAAGAGAGAGACAGATTCAGACAGAGGGATGCACATAGGTATGGAGAGCGATACAGAGAAAAATACAGAAAGAGGGAGAGAGAGAGAGAGCGACAGAGAGGAAGAGAGATGGAGTCAGAGAGAGAGAGAGAGAGAGAGAGAGAGAGAGAGAGAGAGAGAGAAAAGATGGAGTCAGAGAGAGAGAGAGAGAGAGAGAGAGAGAGAGAGGGAAGAGAGATGGAGTCAGAGAGAGAGAGAGAGAGAGGAAGAGAGATGGAGTCAGAGTGAGAGAGAGAGAGAGAGAGAGAGAGAGAGAGAGAGAGAGAGAGAATATTAGTTACTTAGTTATAGTATTAATATTGTTTCTCTTCATCTGTCTTCTCAGCATGATCGCCGACTATATTGAGGATCACGCTGAGAGAAAAGCAAAGGAAATCAGATTAACCCCCACAGTACTGCCATGAAGAAGTGAACTCCGTTGATATGGAGTGGAAATCTAGCCAAGAACTAATATCGGAGAAATAAAAGTCTACGTGTATCGTCACAGGGAAGTCTGTTCTGATGGAGGACCCATAGTTTGTCGATAATATATTCAGTATTGTGGGGCAGAATTTTCTTGTGTGGCGAGCTGGTTAAAACACCGATCATAATGGACATATAATCTTCAATTATCTGAAAAGTACACTTATATTGCCAAAAGTTTTGGGACACCCCTCCAAATCGTTGAGTTCAGGTGTTGTTTTTCAGGGGTTGGGCTCGCCCCTTGGTTCCAGTGAAAGGAACTCTTAATGCTTCAGCATACCAAGTTTGGGGATGACCCCTTCCTGTTCCAACATGACTGCACACCAGTGACCAAAGCAAGGTCCATAAAGACATGGATGAGTGAGTTTGGTGTGGAGGAACATGACTGCGAAAGACTGAGAGACAGGCCAAAACTGGGACGTCTGCCTTTACATGCACATGAATGTAATATGGAGTTGCCCCGCCCTTTTCAAAATATCCTTTCACTGGAACCAAGGGGCCGAAAATAGAAAACTAAAAAATAAAATAGTTAAATAAATAAAAACAGGATGGAGGGATGTAGAGCATTAGCACAACACTGGCATTAAGGTTGAGAGGAACTGAAGGTGGAATTATAGAGAATGGAGAGAGTGAGATGAAAGCAAAGAACCAGAATAAGACTGAAATCAAAGACCACGAAAAAAAAAATGATGAAAGTTGTCATTTTCTCACTCTCTGAAGTCATCCATGTTTGATTCCCCAAAGACTGTTCATCAAACACCTTTTCTTTCTCACAATTAAGTCACCTGGTCTCACAGGGCGAAGTGAAAGAATGAAGAGACATGAAGCAACCGAGCATGTTCAGAAGATCTCGTCATCTGAGATGGACACAGGGGAGGATGTGTTTGTTCAGAGAGAGAGAGAGAGAGAGAGAGAGAGAGAGAGAGAGAGAGAGAGAGAGAGAGAGAGAGAGAGATGGACGGCCGTCCTTCGCACCTGAGTGGATGAGGATGCGCTCTGATAAACACTCCTCTATCTCTCCTCTTCTCAGATGTTCTTCTTTATCATCCTAACATGTCTGTAACAGCGTCATGGCCGGGTAGATTTGTCGCTCAGAGTGCTACCTTCGGTTGACATTTACGCCACCGTTTGAACCAGATGATAACAAAACACTAGATATTTGAGAGTGCAATCAGGATTGATTCTGGGTTTGTTTTGGAATAGGAGTTTGCTGTCAATTTAATTATTTTCCTTTAGTACCAACACTTAAATGGTGAAGAACAGCAGTTTTTGGATGCATGGCACATCTTCAAGCTGGAACACCTGGAAACACTGAGCCAATATCCTGTAAGACAGTGTTTAGCCACGCAGGCCAGGACAAGACAAGGCTTATTTAATGCTCTAACCACCGAGGTGAGCTGCAGAGCTCCAGTCCTGTGAAAGTCTGGTTTTATATATACTATATTGCCAAAAGTTTTGGGACATCTGCCTTTACATGCACATGAATGTAATATGGAGTTGTCCCGCCCTTTACAGCTATAACAGCTTCAACTCTTCTGGGAAGGCTTTCCACAAGGTTTAGGAGTGTGTTTATGGGAATTTTTGACCGTTCCTCTGGAAGCGCATTTGTGAGGTCAGGCACTGATGTTGGACGAGAAGGCCTGGCTCGCAGTCTCCGCTCTAATTCATCCCAAAGGTGTTCTATGGGGTTGAGGTCAGGACTCTGTGCAGGTCAGTCAAGTTCCTCCACACCAAACTCACTCATCCATGTCTTTATGGAGCTTGCATTGGTCACTGGTGTGCAGTCATGTTGGAACAGGAAGGGGACATCCCCAAACTGTTCCCTCAAAGTTGGGAGCATGAAATTGTCCAAAATGTCTTGGTATGCTGAAGCATTAAGAATTCCTTTCACTGGAACTAAGGGGCCGAGCCCAACCCCTGAAACACAACACCTGAGTTCAATGATTTGGAGGGGTGTCCCAAAACTTTTGGCAATATAAGTGTATGTTCACTCCGTACTGTAGGAGATAACAAAGATACGACAGAAAAGCTGCAGTCAGACAACTTACATTTCAGACTCAGAAAAAAAAAAGTGAAAATGTTCCTGAGTCAAGTTCGACAGTAAGTTTAAAGTATTGGCACCCCGGCTTTGCAGTCACCATGGCAACAGGGCACCGTGTCCCAAACTCTGTACGCCCGAACTAAACAGAAACCTTGCTTCATCATCCTTAATCACATCAGTGCTTCATCCAGATGCTGACTTTTAGACTTCAGTCAAGCGACAAAACATTTCTTAAAATTCAGATAAAAATGTGGATGAAAGCGTACGATCGACACTTCACTGGATCTGGAGAGGCCCGAGAGTGAAGACTGTGAAATTGGAGATTTCACATCGGGCTGTTCTGTTCCACATCGATGAACCAAACAGTCAGAGACGGTGTGTCAGATCAGACACCACACACACACACACACACACACACACACACACTCTCACTGCTGTAAGAAGGACTTTTACTTCTGATCTGATGTGTTAAGTCTGACCTGAGATCATCTGGTACTGTGTGCATTGGCTTCTACTCCATCACTAACACTGATCTGAGGACAGTACGTATTTGTGTATTGAAGGATTTTATCCTCTCTGCTCTACTCCTGATGGACAGTGAATGCAACAAAACATCCAGTGTTAAAGCAGTATTTCCTTTAGAGGAACCAGGCTCCATTTTACTTGCTGCAACAGAGGACAACAGGAAGCACTGTAGCGGAGCTTGCTGTAGTTAATAGTGGTGTTTGGCCAAAAGCAAGCTGCAATCAATATAATCTCTATTTAGCCATGTTTTATATCCAAGGTGGCTCAGCCTGATTGCCTGCGTTCACACTAATGAGTTTCGAAACATTTGTTTTCTATGCACATGCTGGATACATGCTAATAGATAAAATATATAGATACATAGGCATATGGTGGTGAGTATACACAGCTAGTATAGCCATATACTTTTTCTCACTTTATTATAATAAAATAGTAAAAGTAAAATGTTTACTGGAGTAAAATGTGTGCTGGAGGCTATACAAACCAATTCTGTGCAATACAAGCAGTATTGTGTCACTTGTAGATTTTGTAAGAGACATTAATAATAATAACATAATCACACAACCAGCAGAAGAATAAAGATGAACAGGTTTCAGCCGGGTCTGTGTAGAACTGGGTGCGGAAGGAATGTAAAACAGCAGAAATGTGGCTGTTTATACACAAAGAGTAGCCGGTTTAACTACCGCATCCATAAATCAGATGTTTTTCTCTCCCTTCTGTTTTGTACAGGTGAGGAAGTCTGAATCGATGTGTGTGTATGGATTTATCTGGGAGATCTCTACACTTTAATAGACTTGTCATTTGGAGAACACTTCCAGACTGTTTTTGTTTCCGCGCACCCTTAATAAACCCTTCACGTCATACAGGAGGTCAGTTCTTCTTTAATAGCCCAGCTGTATGAATTTACTTGCTGTGTGAAAATATACACCGATCAGGTATAACATTGTGAGCAGTGAGAGGTGAAGTGAATAAGACTGATGATCTCCTCATCATGGCACCTGTTAGTGGGTGGGATATATTAAGCAGCAAGTGAACATTTTGTCCTCAAAGTTGATGTGTTAGAAGCAGGAAAAATGGACAAGCGTAAGGATTTGAGCGAGTTTGACGAAGGACCAAATTGTGATGGCTAGACCACTGGATCAGAACATCTCCAAAACTGCAGCTCTTGTGGGGTGTTCCCGGTCTGCAGTGGTCAGTATCTATCAAAAGTAGTCCAAGGAAGGAACAGTGGTGAACCGGAGACAGGGTCATGGGCGGCCAAGGCTTACTGATGCATGTGGGGAGTGAATGCTGGCCCGTGTGGTCCGATCCAACAGACGAGCTACTGTTGCTCAGATCGCTGAAGAAGTTAATGCTGGTTCTGATAGAAAGGTGTCAGAATACACAGTGCATCACAGTTTGTTGCGTATGGGGCTGCATAGCCGTAGACCAGTCCATGCTGACCCCTGTGCACCACCGAAAGCACCAACAATGGGCATGTGAGCATCAGCACTGGACCACGGAGCAATGGAGGAAGGTGGCCTGGTCTGATGAATCACTTTTGGCAGCAAAAGTGGGACAAACACAATATTAGGCAGGTGGTCATAATGTTATGCCTGATCAGTGTACAAACACACACACACACACACACACACACACACACAAACAACATCCTCATAACCATTACATCCACATGCCAATATTTTATTTTGGCCCTGTCTCAAGTCACACACTACACACTATATTCTTTGCTCTGCTTAATCCTCGAAGCAGGTGCATTAAATGTCAGGTAGGTGCAAAAATACTGGAATGTATGTGAGAACTCTACGGAACTGCAGAACACATATTGATTATGAGCAATGAGTCGAAACGCACAGAAACGGTCCAGAAGCAGCTTGTTTTCTGTGTCAGGTTTGTAAAAAGGTTACACTATACACTGTGCACTGGACGGTGCAGCAGGGCAGTAATGTCTAACGTTTCACACTAAACACAAATGACAGATCCGATTATGTATCATACCTCACAGAGCTGAGCCGACAGAGAACACAAAAGAAGGAGGAGTCTGTGGTGTAGCCGCATTTTCACATTTAAATCTGTGTTGTTAACACTTGGAGTCTTAGAGGCTCCATCTCTGTGATGGCTCCGCCTCTCGTGATGGCTCCGCCTCTCTTGATGGCCTTACTTATCATGGCTCCGACTCTCTCGATGGCCTTACTTATCATGGCCCCGCCTCTCTTGATGGATGTTACTGTGATGACCCGCCTCTCTTGATGGCTGTTACTGTGATGACCCGCCTCTCTTGACGCCTGTTACTGTGATGGCCCATATCTCTTGATGCCTGTTACTGTGATGGCCCGCCTCTCTTGATGCCTGTTACTGTGATGGCCCATATCTCTTGATGCCAGTTACTGTTATGACCCGCCTCTCTTGATGCCTGTTACTGTGATGGCCCATATCTCTTGATGCCAGTTACTGTTATGACCCGCCTCTCTTGATGCCTGTTACTGTGATGGCCCATATCTCTTGATGCCAGTTACTGTTATGACCCGCCTCTCTTGATGCCTGTTACTGTGATGGCCCATATCTCTTGATGCCGGTTACTGTGATGGCCCGCCTCTCTTGATGCCGGTTACTGTGATGGCCCGCCTCTCTTGATGCCAGTTACTGTTATGACCCGCCTCTCTTGATGCCTGTTACTGTGATGGCCCATATCTCTTGATGCCGGTTACTGTGATGACCCGCCTCTCTTGACGCCTGTTACTGTGATGGCCCATATCTCTTGATGCCAGTTACTGTTATGACCCGCCTCTCTTGATGCCTGTTACTGTGATGGCCCACCTCTCTTGATGCCTGTTACTGTGATGGCCCACCTCTCTTGATGCCTGTTACTGTGATGGCCCGCCTCTCTTGATGCCTGTTACTGTGATGGCCCATATCTCTTGATGCCGGTTACTGTGATGGCCCGCCTCTCTTGATGCCTGTTACTGTGATGGCCCGCCTCTCTTGATGCCTGTTACTGTGATGGCCCATATCTCTTGATGCCTGTTACTGTGATGGGCCCCGCCTCTCTTGATTCCTGTTACTGCATGCCTCCTTTTCTGTGATGGCCCCACCTGTCTTGACACCATCTTCTTTATGATGGCTCCGCCTCTCTTGATGGTGTCTTCTCTTAAATGGCTCTGCCTCTCTTTACTCCTCCTTCTCTTTGATGGCTCCGCCTCTCTTGATGCCGTCTTCTCTTTAATGGATCTGCCTCTCTTCGCTTCTTCTTTTTGATGGCTCCGCCTCTCTCGATGCCATTCTCTCATTAATGGCTCTACTTCTCTTCGCTCCTCCTTCTCTTTGATGGTTCTGCCTCTCTGATGTCATGTTAATGTGTTTATTTACTCTGCTGTAGTTATACATTTTATCATGATTCTGAGTTTTACCATCAGCCTGATATCAGACTGAAACAATAAATCATACACTTTTTCCTAGTCAGATCCACTCAGATGTATTTTGCTCTACTGGTAAATGAGCAGAGCTAGAATCACAAGGAACTCACCCACTGCGCTAATTTTTTCTTACTCTTATTATAACAATTTGCACATACTGTGGAACAGCTCAAGGGCTGAAAACTTGAAAATTAGACTGTGGAAACTTGAAGTGAAAGAAATGGGTGGCAACAAAGCATGCATCTATGAGGGGTTTTGCAGCAGTCACTATGATATTTGGTCACTATGGTGATATTTATGGCTTCCATGTCCAAGCGCTGTTTGCGTGAGAATAAACAGCAATTCTTCTGTTGTGTAAAACTGGGTCAGTTAATCTGCTTGTTTTCTTTTGCGTCGTATCCCATGTGGAAAATTGTAAAATCATACATCTTACATCCTCACGTTTGTCTGTTGAATCTGACATTTGTTAGTTCTGTGAAAGTGTTTCTCAGGGCCGCGTCAAAGGCTAATTTCTGTCATGTTACGTGTTGAAGCTTTCTAAAAATAAAGATTCGGAGGAAACTGAGCCGAAACACAGCAAGCAGATGTTCCTCACTGGTCTATATCTGCTTCAGTACACACAGAAACACATTCAGCTTGTTTAGTCCACCCACTGCTGCCTTCAGGGACGAACACACACACACACACACACACACACACACACACACCGTATATGAAACTTCTAAAAAAGTGAAACCCCCATAAAGAAATTTGGAATTCAACATAAATGTTATGCTAAAGAAAACTTGTAACTGCTGGAAATATATTACAATACTGGGATGTGCACTAATAAGCCCAGGAATAAACCTGACTACATCTACTTTTAGAAAAAAACAAAAACAAAACAATATTCTAAACCTCATGAAATACATGTTTAGGTTAATATTATAGACACTACTTCTAACTGTTTAACCTCAGTGTCACTGCTGCAACTGCAAATGAGGTCTGAAAATTCGCAATGTGATTGGTTAATCATGGCAATAGAATTGAAGAATGGGCGGGGCTTATTGCACATTACTGTACCTAGCAGATTGATAGTGTGCTGTTTTTTAGAAAACATGTTCAGATGCAATAACACTATGTGAATAAAAACAGTATGCTGCAGTGCTCTAATTATTCACTCGACACATTGGTTTTAGTTTATTAATAATAATAATAATAATAATAATAATAAAAGTGGTGTCCTTCTACAAAATGGTTTTTGTAGAAAGATTTTATTTTTTTTAAATGCAAACTTTTGGTTGGGGAACAATAATTAAGCACTCTCCTGTCTACTCTTAAAAATGACAGGAAATCATAAATCACTGAGCCACAATGAACCAGTTTCATATCATTTGTAGTTCTGGAGTGTTTGTATGTGCGGCCATGACACATTGATGTCTTTTTATCAACCAGAAGACATTATTCAAAGTGATATTTTCCCTTAACGGCTTACGGAGGGTTTCGTATTTGATCTGTTTTGTCTTCAGCAGCCTTTGTAACCGAGACAGAGTAAGGAGCTTAATGAAAGTCCCATGAGGCAATGCGAAAGTGAAAACAATTTCATTTATAGCGCCTATGGGTTCTCCTTTTACCTTTTAAATGCTTGCTGCACTAGTCCTTTAACTAAATAAGGGGAGAATTGTAGAAACCTGTTTTACATATTAATACACCGGCTCAAGAGGTTTTTTTTTTCTTTCTTTTAATTTGCCAGATTAACTTTTTAAAGCAATAAATTGAGATTAGATTAGTTTGCGTTAATGAACAAGTGAAGTCTGAGAGTAAATCCTTTAACGAATCCACTTTAACTAATATTCCATCAGTCGCCGTGTTGCACTAAAGAGCGGGATGTCAGGTTGAACGCTTATTTATAAAACCCGCTCACTCGTCCTGTTCTAAATGTCATCTGCTGCATGTGTATCTCTAACGGAGCGCTTCTCGTTTCCTGACTCCCTCTGCTCCTGGATCGATCTGCTCTTTATTAACTGCCCTAATTGAACCGCCAGTTTGAGTTAGCACGGGCGTGAATGAGACAGTGATTAGGGTCGGTTTTATGGACCAATAACGAGGCCTTGTGGTGTGCTAAAATCAAAAGGGCGGCTCTTTTGGTGCATGCTAATGCACTGACCGCTAATGCGGAGTTTATGTTAAGAGTCATGATTAGCTCTGTGTGCAGGTCAAGGTGCTTATGGGCTTGGTTTTACAGGGGTTCAAAGAGGAAATGCTTACACAGTATATAATTAGTTTTATACTCTTTCTGTTGTTCACTTTTTATGCTTCTCTGGCTAAGAGAACATCCACACAGCTGTCTTATAAACTGAAGTGAAGTTTCTTACGCTGAAACATCAGCTCTACTGAACAATCCTACTGCATGTGTCCTGGGTTTAATACATCAACCATTTTAATTATTAAAATAAATTCAGAAAAATATATGATATTATCTTATAAAAAAAAAAACTCTTCTACGGTCTGAATCTCAAATAATGTAAGGATAAACATTAAATAAGACAATCAACATCAGGTTCTGTTTAGATGCAGCGCTGCTGTCCTGCTGCCAGTTTGTTAGGAAACCTGTACAGATACACTATATTGCCAAAAGTTTTGGAACGTCTGCCTTTACATGTACATGAATGTAATATGGAGTTGTCCCGCCCTTTGCAGCTATAACAGGTTCAACTCTTCTGGGAAGGCTTTCCACAAGGTTTAGGAATGTGTTTATGGGAATTTTTGACCGTTCCTCTAGAAGCGCATTTATGAGGTCAGGCACTGATGTTGGACGAGAAGGAGAAATTTATTTGCTTGGTGAGAATCTATTGCCCTGTTGTGTTGTGCAGTAGAGATCAGCCAAAACTACTACAGAATGGACTGACGAGCCACTCGTCGCTCTCGTCAAAGAGAATCCCATGCTCCTTACAAACAAGCTTCATGTACTAAACCCACCATCACCCAGGCATCAACCCAGTCCATCCTTAGACATGCCAGTAATATGATTTTACTTTATATTTCATCGCTGTTACCTGTTAGCGTCTTGTTATGAGCACCAGAGACAGCGATTACTGTCGTTTACGCTGATACGGTGGACAATAAGTGGGACGGGAGCACTTCATAATCAGATTACAGTTTTCTCACGCACCAGAACAATTGGATAAATCACATTCTGTGTGTAGAAACGTAATGTTCGCCTGCCCATGATGGCTGTGATCATGTCTCTTAATATCAAAACAATTTCTGTTCACATTTTTACATGTAGAATTGAAAACAGTTTTTTAATCTGTTCTCTCTTAAAAGCAGGGATGAATAAATCATACATGTATTAGCTAACCCATCAGGCAGGTAATGGACTGTTACTTACAGCTATTTGTATTTTGTGTGTAATTCTATATATAAATGGCGTGGTGTTTTATAAGTTCCAACTCTTGCTTTTACACTGACTATAGGAAGAAGTGTGTGTGTGTGTGTGTGTGTGTGTGTGTGTGTTGTACTGAATGTGCGTGGTTGTATTGAGATTGCAACTCAGGCATGAACAAAAGACAGATCCGAGCAGCCGCTTCCCGCTCGCACTTTGTGAATCAGTGTGATTTTGACATGTAAAGACAAACATACAATACCATCACTAATAAAACACACACACACACACACTGTTGCTAGGTAACTGGGAAACATGGACACATGGTTTAAGATAGCTAATGGCTGAGGCTAACAGTAGAGCAAGCCACAGTTAACATTGCCATTAATCTTTCATGTGAAGAACAAGAAAAAGGTATAAGCACAAAGAATATCAGTAGTTTCTTGAGATATGTACTAAGATTAAAACTGCACTTGGCATAAACTTCAACATTTATTCACAGCATATGAACTCATGAAAATTTCAGCTCCTGTGAATACCACATGATGTACTGTACTCGTATAAGTATCTTGTAAGCACAGTGACACGGCTGTATATAAATGCAGCATCACTTTACTTCAGTTGTTTCATACAAAGGTGGCAAGGTGATGGGGAATGACCGGAGATCTGCTACTAAAAACAAACCCACGGGTTTACAGAAATACAGTCTGGACTAAAGGGTTTAAACTGGCACACTGTTGAGTCATCAGTATCGTCTTATTCATTTGGACTCCCTAATTCACCCTTGTCGGCTTCACCGCTCAGCTCGCTCGGTGTTCCACCATCGCATCCATCACATCCACTTCCCTGCACTGCAGTTTGTTTCTCTGATCTACAGCATCTGACTCAGATCAGCCTTCTTGAGCTGAATCAGCTGAGTTTGTGCTGAGGAACACGAAAATCTGACATCATGTGGTTACAATTAAAAAAAAAAAAAGTTTTGGCTTTAGTGGTTCAGCCAAAAAACTTTCTTCTAGTGTCGCACCAGAGCTGAGACTGTAGTGTAGCTAAGAAGTAAAGAAATTAGATACCAGGTAAGCATCTTCAAACAGCATATGATGCAATCTGCACCCTTTTGACCCCTTTTGGCCTATAGAATCGACAGATTCAATCATTTTTAAAAGTTTTCTCTGCTTATTTCTAAGAATCACAGACAGGAAATCGTTAATATCCTGTTAAACCTAAACATTACCTTCTGATTTGTGTAAAACTGAAATGTCTCTTCTCACAGAGTACTAGCCATATTATATACTGCATGGACTCCACTAGATCCCTGAAGGTGTGCTGTGGGATCTGGCACCAAGATGTTAGCAGCAGATCCTTTAAGTCCTGTAAGTTGTGAGGTTATGGCCTCCATGGATCGGACTTGTTTGTCCAGCACATCCCACAGATGCTGGATTGGATTGAGATCTGGGGAATTTGGAGGCGGAGTCAACACCTCAAACTGGTTGTTGTGGTCAGCAAACCATTCCTGAACCATTTCTGCTTTGTGTCACGGAGCATTATCCTGCTGAAAGAGGTCACAGCCATCAGGGAATAGCGTTTCCATGAAAGGGTGTACATGGTCTGCAGCAATGCTTAGGTAGGTGCTACGTGTCAAAGTAACATCCACATGGACGGCAGGACCCAAAGGTTTCCGCCGGTTTGCCTTCTTTCCATAGTGCATCCTGGTGCCATGTGTTCCCCAGGAAACGGCCATCCACGTGATGTAAAAGAAAACAGACCAGGCCACCTTCTTCCATTGCTTGTCATTATATACACCTTTATATCAGAACCAGCATTAACTTCTTCAGCAATTTGAGCAACAGATTGGACCACACGGGCCAGCCTTCACTCCCCATGTGCATCAATGAGCCATGACCCTGTCCCAGGTTCACCACCGTTGCTTCCTTTGACCACTTTAGATAGATACTGACCACTGTAGAATCTCTGGTCTGATTTGTTCCTAAGGGCACATTTTAGCAAATTTGGAGATTTTTTATGGCTTCTGGATGGAGCAGCAGTAACACAGACACCCAAAAAATGCTTTTGTTGCTTCAGAGTAAAGTAATAAAAGTGGTGGCCATATATTTAGGAGATCATGAGCTTAAATCCTAACAATGCCACAGCTCTGAAAACAAATTTGTCCTTGCTCTATGGGTAGAAGGGATGCAGTTACTATCTCTCCTGTCAGTCAAAGCAACCCCAGGACCAGATAGCCTTTTCCTCAGAGTGTTAATCTGCCCTGTGATGTTGCTTGAGGAGCAGTTTGAAAAGATGCAGCGGTTTCATGTGTCCCAGAGGATGCACGTGTTAAGGCCTTCATGTGGTGACGACATTCGTCTGGCTTCCAAGAATGATATTTGAAGCGTTTGTATTGATTGTGTGGAGGATCTGCTTGCGGTCTTGTGCGCATGGCAGCTGTTTAAAGTCTGTACATGAAGGCAAGGCGTGAATAAGTCTGTGACCTTGTAAGCTTGTGAAGACAGATTTCATCTTCACACATAACATTTGTATAATTACTCTTATTGCATATTAGTGCGTACATAAATGTCCTACGTTTTGATTGTAGAGGTGAGGTTATTGATGTAGGTTAGGTTCATCCACAGACTAGATACACTTAAATACACTGTGCTTTATGGCCCTTTGAGAGCTCTCAAAACTGCCCGTGTGGCCGGGGCTGTAATTGAGTTCGACACTGCTGATTTGTGTTACTTCAACATGCAGCAATAACTTCCATCGTGTTCAAATTCGGTGGTGTAAAACAAGACAAAGCATCTGGATGAGTACTGTCAGATTTTGCACACACTTCTCTTTAACCATACAGGAAGTTATACACTTCAGTGTTGTTTCCTCCTGTCCACACAGCTGCAGCTCTCGCATCAAGTCCAGATAGAGGAAGCCATTAGACTTTCAATTGCAGCTCAGGGAGAGTTAGGGGGAATGGAAAGCCTGGTTCATGCTGCGTGCGCGCGTGTGTATGTGTGTGTGTGTGTGTGTATGTGACTATGTTAGATTAATGAGTTGAGCAGAACAGTGGCTTGGCGTTCATAGCGAGCCCACCAACTCCAAACCTTTCTGTTATTTATACACTCCAACATGGGCAAGAGTCTTGTTCATTACTTCTTTCTAAATCATACACACATATTGTTTGACAGGCAGTGTGTAATGGCATGGTGGTGGTGGTATGTGTGTGTATTGTGTGTGTGTGTGTTTGAGGGTACTGTCAGCCTGGGAGCAGTTTGCAATTCACAGCAAATTACCCAGAGTGCCTCGCTGCTTTCTGTCCTCTGCGCACGATCACAGCATCGACTGGTAACACTCTCCCACTGCTCATTATCCCAGAAAGAGAGGAGGAAGGAAGGAGGAAATGAGAGATGGAGGGAGGTAGAGAGGGATAGGATGAGGGTAGGAGGGCGAGAGACAGTGGGAGAGAAATGGTGTATGTGTCAGTGCTACATCCTTTCAGCACCAAATGTCACATGCAACGAGAGCACACACACACACACACACACACACACACACAGACTGCTCTGTATTTGAGTCTAGTCCAGGGAGCCAGTGACAAGTGTGTGTGTGTGTGTGTGTGTGTGTGTGTGTCTGTGTTCTACTATAATAAAAGCACTGTCTGCAGGATTAAATGGCGTTAAGGCGGCTTTTTACGAGACACGTCCCTCTTTGCAAATGTCAGCTCTCAAAATGTCAGGTTCACCGGTGCCTCCGTTTCCACGCCGACCAACAGAGAGAGAGAGTGAAGGAGAGAGAGCCCTTACAGCTCCGTTATGACGGGTTCAACAAACACTCGCACCGAGGGGTCACATTCTCTTTTCTCTCCCTCCATCCCTCGATCACAGAAACATGACAGGAGAACATGAACTGTCTGAGTGACTTGGAAGAAATAAATGTGAAGATGGAAGTTGGATGAAGGAGTGAAAATAAAATCATTACACAAGAAAACTCTTTCCTTCATTAACAGTAAATGGTGTGAGAGTGAACAGTGAATGGTGTGAGAACACTGAGAAATTTTCTCCCTCTTCTGCACAGAACATGCTCTTTCATGCTCACGGTCCTGAATTGCTGGCTACTTCCTGCACTTACGTCCTCTCAAACACCAGATTTGGTAAAGATCTGTGTGTATAAATAATGTGCAATCTTCAGAACACTCACAAAAACAAATTCAAACTGCAAAAACTAATACATTTTATCTGTATCTGATGCAGAAAAGCTAGTTCACGCATTCATGACCTCCATACTGGACTATTGTAATGCATTACTAGGTGTTTGTCCTGCATCTTCAATAAACAAGCTACAGTTAGTCCAGATTGCAGCCAGAGTCCTTACCAGGTCAAGAAAGTATGACCATATAACCCCAATATTATCATCCCTGCACTGGCTACCTGTTAAGTTTAGAATTGATTATAAACTAGCACTACTTACATACAAGACCCTAAATGGTTTAGCTCCCACGTATCTAGCCAGTCTTCTAACACATTACAATCCATCACGCTCCTTAAGATCTCGAAACTCCGGACTTCTGGTAGTTCCCAGAATATCAAAGTCTACAAAAGGGGGTAGAGCTTTTTCGTATTTAGCTCCTAAACTTTGGAACAGTCTTCCTGACAGTGTTCGGGGCTCAGACACAGTCTCCCAGTTCAAACGTAGACTAAAGACATATCTCTTTAGCCAGGCATACACCTAATACATCCCATAACTTTGTGCTCCAATACATCTGATTAAATGCACATCATCATCTAGTGCGTGCTAATATTATGGATGGCAGCTACGCTAATTCCTTTCCATTTGTTTCCCTTCTTCTACCCATCCCCGAGACACACAGAGATTATGCCAGCCCCGGTGGCATCCAGAGATGGACCAGCTCCAGCTGGGTTCTGCTTTGTGAGGACTGGAGTAATCAAAGCAGCACTGCCAACACTATGTGGACATTTTACACATAACATTCTACACATGCTGTATCTGCATCACACAACTAATGCAGAAAGGACATTGTTCATATCACACTCTCCGTGTGTCACCCAGATGAGGATGGGTTCCCTTTTGAGTCTGGTTCCTCTCAAGGTTTCTTCCTAATTCCATCTGAGGGAGTTTTTCCTTGCCACAGTCGCCTGAGTCACCTCAGGCTTACTCACTAGGGAAAATTTTGTCTAACATCTAGGACTGTTTGTATGTTTAT
This sequence comes from Hemibagrus guttatus, assembly GCA_033459395.1. Taxonomy (NCBI): domain Eukaryota; kingdom Metazoa; phylum Chordata; class Actinopteri; order Siluriformes; family Bagridae; genus Hemibagrus; species Hemibagrus guttatus. The sequence continues at coordinate 16,964,599 of JAUCMX010000026.1, forward strand.
TGTTTCTTATGTTCTGTAAAGCTGCTTTGAGACAATGCTGTTTGTTAAAAGTGCTATACAAACAAAATAAAATTTAATTGAATTTACATGGCCACAGGTGTATAAAATCAAGCACCTAGGCATGCTTTCAAAAACTTTTGGAAGAATGGCTCGCTCAGTGAATTCAAGTGTGGTACAGTCATCGGTTGCCACCTGTGCAATAAGTCCATTCGTGAAATTTCCTCACTACTAAATGTTCCACGTTCAACTGTTAGTGGTGTTATAATGAAGTGGAAGCAATTGGGAACAACAGCAACTCAGCCCCGAAGTGGTAGGCCATGTAAAATCCCAGACTGGGTTCAGCGCATGCTATTGTTTTTCAGGGGTTGGGCTCGGCCCCTTAGTTCCAGTGAAAGGAACTCTTAATGCTTCAGCATACCAAGACATTTTGGACAATTTCATGCTCCCAGCTTTGTGTGAACAGTTTGGGGATGACCCCTTCCTGTTCAAACATGACTGCACACCAGTGACCAAAGCAAGCTCCATAAAGACATGGATGAGTGAGTTTGGTGTGGAGGAACTTGACTGGCCTGCACAGAGTCCTGACCTCAACCCCATAGAACACCTTTGGGATGAATTAGAGTGGAGACTGCGAGCCAGACCTTCTCGTCCAACATCAGTGCCTGACCTCACAAATGTGCTTCTAGAGGAACGGTCAAAAATTCCTATAAACACACTCCTAAACCTTGTGGAAAGCCTTCCCAGAAGAGTTGAAGCTGTTATAGCTGTAAAGGGCGGGACAACTCCATATTACATTCATGTGTGTGTAAAGGCAGACGTAATTTATAATCACACTCTACAGTGTCACCCAGATGAGGATGAGGTTCCCTTTTGAGTCTGATTCCTCTCAAGGTTTTTTCTTTTTGTTTTATATTTCTTATGTTCTGTAAAGCTACTTTGAGACAGTGTCCATTGTTAAAAGAGCTATACAAATGAAAATGAATTGAATAGAATTAATGTAAATTCTGTACACTTGATTTTCTCTTCAAACTGTTGAAATTTTTAAATTTCAGCAACCCAATATATATATATATATAAAATAAATAATAAAATATAATAATAATTGATAATTAAATGAGTACTTTTAAATAATTAATAATTAAATAATTAATTGTGGATAATTGGTAATTATATAATTAATAACTTAATAATAATAATAATAATATTTTGGAGTGGACTGTCATCGTAGTGTTCTTAAATCGTTCACTCACCGATCACTTTGACAAAATAAGCGTCGGCCTCAAAGTTGTTCTTCAGGGCATGGATGGTCAACTCCTTCTTCCCCTCGGTCCGGCTCAGCACGATCATGTCCAAAATTCCCTTCAAATAAGGAGAACGTAATTTAGTTTCCCACAATGCACCAGGCTCCTCACAGCTCTCTGTGCCATAGTTACATTCTCACATTGTTAATGCACTCTGCAGGACCATTACCAGCCATCACATCAAAGCTCTGTGTGTGTGTGTGTGTGTGTGTGTGTGTGTGTGTGTTTGTTAGACTAATACTGGACGCTCCACCATGAAGGTATCACTAGATAGAAGAAAAAAAAATCTCGCAAGAAGGGAAATAATGTCTTGGATTTATGAATAGTTCACACCACCCTTTAAAGGTTTCTCACATACACACACAAACATACACACACACACTCTCTCTCACACACACACACACACACAGACACACACACACTGCTCTCAGTTGGGTTTCTGTTCTTAAAAAATGATCCAAGACCAAACATTTACACATTTACATTTAGACTAGAGTTCAGCCTGCAGTCCTTACGGCAATAAAGCGTGTGTTTGTAGGCGATTGCATTTAAAACACACACACACACACACACACACACACACACACACACACACACACACACACATTAATGCAGCCAGGGGCTGTAGTGCTGAAGAAGTAAAAGAGAAATAGTGTAACGTGTGCCCTGATTCAACATTAATGTGAATTACAATTAGGAAAAGAATAAAGAGCGGTGTTTATGAAACCTCACAGATTTCTGCATAAGATTGCCGTTCTTTCGGCTGCTCCCTGTTTGGACCCGCCACAGTGGATTTTACGCCGGATGCCCTTCCTGATACAACCCTCCCATTTAATTCGGGCTTGGGACCAGCACAGAGAATTAACTCTTCAAGATCATGGTTGGGAATGAGGAATGGATAATAAGTTCAGGATTAGAATCAGGACCAGGATGGAGATCTGGATCAGTGCATCATGAACAGGGTTGATTGTAGAATTAGGATCATGGTCAGATTTGGGATTAGCACCATTATTGAATTTATGATCAAGATTGGGATCAGATTTGGTGTTAGGTTCATGACTGAATATATTTTGGTTTATAATTATTCAGATATAGGATTAGTATTCATCAGATATGGGATTAGTATTGATCAGATATGGGATTAGTATTGATCAGATATGGGATTAGTATTGATCAGATATGGGATCAGTATTGATCAGATAAAGGATTAGTATTCATCAGATATAGGATTAGCATTCATCAGATATGGGATTAGTATTGATCAGATATGGGATTAGTATTGATCAGATATGGGATTAGTATTGATCAGATATGGGATTAGTATTGATCAGATATAGGATTAGTATTCCTCAGATATAGGATTAGTATTGATCAGATATGGGATTAGTATTGATCAGATATGGGATTAGTATTCCTCAGATATAGGATTAGTATTGATCAGATATGGGATTAGTATTGATCAGATATGGGATTAGTATTGATCAGATATGGGATTAGTATTGATCAGATATAGGATTAGTATTGATCAGATATGGGATTAGTATTGATCAGATATGGGATTAGTATTGATCAGATATGGGATTAGTATTGATCAGATATGGGATTAGGATCATCTTTAAATGTTGTTCTGAATGCAGTGAGACCAGAAACAGCGTTAGACAGACACAGAACCAGCAGAGGACAGTTTGAGGAACGCTGTCCGTCCCTCTGTGATATGAGATGATTGGGGTCATGACCACTTGCCTGTGTGTGCAGAAACACACACACACACACACACACACACACACACACACACACACACACACCCACACACCCTATATAAACGCTAACCTGTAATTTCTGTCATCTATTAAATCACTGTCTGCTTTAAATGCAGGTTTCGTACATTACATTGTTTCACACATCATATAGCAACATTCACATTGTATTCTCTCAGAAAGTGACACACACACACACACACACACACACAAAAAAATTATACACGCATCCTTTTCATTACTAGACTTATGATTCTGTTTTCAGTAGAAAGATCAGAAATGATTTGTGTTGACTGCTACATGCTACATATTGATTAAAACGCTGGTAATGCTGTAATTTAATCTGGTCAGAGTAATAAAGTTAGTGAAATGAGGTGAACTGAGCTGAGAGAGACAGGAGGACATTTTGGCGTCTCAGTGATTCATCACAATGCCAATGTCTCCAACTACCAGCCAAGGACAATTAAAAAGACACACAAACACACTTCCTTAGTATAGCTAACAGATCAGAGCCTGTACATATGGATGACATCCTAGACATAATTAAAGAAGTAGTTCACTTCCAGAACAACTACGCATCCGCATCGAAAGGTCACGCATGACGTAGGCGGAACTACAGACCCAGTGTTTACAAAGCAAACGTGCAAAGAGCAAGAAAATGCAAATAATCCAACGCTCTTTACTAACAAAAAGGTACATATAACTGTGTGTCATTCCACACGCAACAACTTCGGAGCGGTCCTCCTTCTCCACAATAGTAAACACTGGGTCTGTAGTTCCGCCTACATCATGTGTGACCTTTCAACGTGATTATGTAGTACGTAGCATCGCGGGCGGGCATCCCAGAGCTAGCACTAGACAAGCTTTTGTGATTAAAAAGTATACAATTTTTTATTTTTGTAAGAAAATGAGCGATGGTTTGGCTAGATAAGACCCTTCTTCCTCGGCTGGGATCGTTTAGAGCCCTTTGAAGCTGCATTTAGTTCAAACTCGGGGGGCACCATTGAAGTCCACTATATGGAGAAAAATCCTGAAATGTTTTCTTCAAAAAATATCATTTCTTTATGACTGAAGAAAGAAAGACATGAACATCGTTGATGACAAGGGGGTGAGTACATTATTTGTAGACTTTTGTTCTGGAAGTGAACCTTTGCAAAGAATTTTGTCCATATATCCGTAGAAGTGCACTCAGACTCAGAAGAAGCTCTACATATGCTTTATGTTTGAAATTCATGTTAATGGGCGTGTGAGCAGAGTAAAAGGGTGTTACAATTTCAAAATTTCACACCGAGTCTAAAAATATCAGCCACTTTTTTGTTTTCCTTTTCGAAGCATTAAATTTCATTTCAGGTAATATTGCTGGAGGACATGTGTATTAATTATCATTTTTACGGTATAAATTACAGAGATGGGATTGTTTTAGTGACATAAGCACGGCTGTCATGGCTGTATATATATATATATATATATATATATATATATATATATATATATATATATATATATATATGTGTGTGTGTGGGTGTGTTTCATAATCTTTCAAAATCCCTAAAATTTACAGACATAACAGATTCAGACGGGACTAAAATCCTTGGGAAACTCTGTTAATAATTACATTACCGCACCTCCTCATGTAAAACTAATCCAATCTGGAAAGGACTTTAGAAAGCAATGGAAAGTGCTGAGCCAAAAAAAAAAAAATACAGAAATGCATTTTAATCTGTATTTTTTGGGGGGTTCTATAGTAAGGGCCATATTGTGACTACCTTAGACCTTAGAGATGTTTATCATCATCATCTCCACAAGGCCACAAATAAGGCATGACACAAGCTCTTACAGCTTTAACTCAGAACTTGAAATTCACTCAAATTCTTAAAGTTAAGGTTATTTAAGGTTTGGGCTGGATTTTAAACACACAGTCAGTTAGAACTGAAGTGCTCAGGTGGTGTTGGTGGATTTGGTGCACAGCCAAAGCACAGAGAGTGAATGTGGGAGGTGAGAGGTTACCCACTGGTCTCAGGTGAGGCATGGACAGAACATCAGTCTGCCTCGTTAGAGTCGTGAGGGAAGGACGGATCCTGGGTCACACACCGGGGAAGGACAATTACAGCTGTGATACAGCATTGACCACCAGAGACACCTCCACTTTCACTGTAAATTACCCAGCGTGCTTGGCTGCTCTCTGCATGATCAGAGCATCGACTCTGACACTGCTCATTATTCGTGAGAGAGACTAAGAAAGAGTTCTGGCTGCCTGCATGCAAGAAACACACCTTTGGTGAATTGCTGAAGCTCTTGTTAAGATTAAAAACTGCATCATTTCTGCTAAGTACCTACATATTTCAGCTCAAATCAAGGTCACCCCTGCCAGAAGGTTAAGGCCTGGCTGTAGATGGATCTTTCAGAGCTGTTGATCATTAAATTGTAGTACTCAATCAAGTATGCAGAGTATTGTATTAAAATATGTTTATCCCATTTTGCTCAATTTAATGAAGAAGAAGAGAGCTTTATGATTGCAACGCCTACATTACAGCACGATTCTTTTCTTCCCAGCTGAGGAAGTTGGGGTCAGAACGCAGAGGCAACTATGATACAGTGCCCCCGGAGCAGAGAAAGGGTTAAGAGCTTTGCTCAAGGGCCCCAACAGTGGAGCTTGATGGTGCTGGGAGTAGTTCCGCCTACATAATGTGTGGCCTTTCGACGTGATTACATAGTACCTAGTGTCGCGGATGCGGATCACAGAGCTAGCGCTAGACGAGCTGTTTGTGGTTAAATAATTCATTCATTCATTGTCTTCCGCTTATCCGGAGCCGGGTCGCGGGGGCAGCAGTCTAAGCAGGGATGCCCAGACTTCCCTCTCCCCAGACACTTCCTCCAGCTCTTCCGGAGGGATCCCGAGGCGTTCCCAGGTCAGCCGAGAGACATAGTCTCTCCAGGGTGTCCTGGGTCTTCCCCAGGGTGCCTTCCCAGTGGGGCATGCCCGGAACACCTCTCCAGGGAGACATCCCGGAGGCATCCGAAACAGATGCCCGAGCCACCTCAACTGTCCCCTTTCAATGTGTAGGAGCAGCGGCTCTACTCTGAGCTCCTCCTGTGTGACAGAGCTCCTTACCCTATCACTAAGGGACCGCCCCGTCACCCTACAGAGGAAGCTCATTTCGGCCACTTGTATCCAGGATCTTATCCTTTCGGTCATGACCCAGAGCTCATAACCATAGGTGAGAGACGTAGAGAGGAACGTACTGTAGATTGACTGGTAAATCGCCTTCCAGGTCAGCTCCTTCTTCACCACAATAGACCGGTACATAGACCGCATTACTGCTGCCGCTGCACCGATCCATCTGTCAATCTCACGAGCCATCCTTCCCTCACTCATAAACAAAGACCCAACGAAAACCGCATTGCTCCTCCTGTATCCGAGGTTCAACTAACAGTCGGACTCTCCTCTGCAGTACTCTGGAATATACTTTCCCTGGGAGGCTGAGTAGTGTGATCACCCTATAGTTGGAACACACCCTCCGATCCCCCTTCTTAAAAAGAGGGATCACCACCCCGGTTGCCCTGTCCAGAGGCACTGTACCTGACCGCCATGCTATGTTGCAGAGATGCGTCAGCCAAGACAGCCCCACAACATCCAAAGACTTAAGGTACTCAGGGCGAATGTCATCCACCCCCGGTGCCTTGCCACCGAGGAGCTGCTGAACTACCTCAGTGACCTAGGCTTGGGTGATGAATGAATCTACTTCCGAGTTCTCAGCCTCTGGTTCCTCTACGGAAGGCGCGTCAGTGGGATTGAGGAGATCCTCAAAGTATTCTTTCCATCATCCGACAATATCCCCAGTCGAGGCCAGCAACTCTCAGCTGCTCACCCCTTCTGAGGCACCAAGCGGTCTGCCAGAATTTCCCTGAGGCCGTCCGATAGTCCTTCTCCATGGCCTCACCGAACTCCTACCAGACCCGGGTTTTTGCTTCCGAGACCACCCAGGCTGCAGCTCGCTTGGCCTGCCGGTATGCCTCAGCTGCCTCAGGAGTCCCCTGAGTCAATCAGGCTCGATAGGACTCCTTCTTCAGCTTGACGGCATCCCTTACTTCCAGTGTCCACCACTGTGTTCAGGGATTGCCGCCGTGACCGGGACCAGAGACCTTACGGCCACAGCTCCGGATGGCTGTGTCAACAATGGAGGAGGAGAACATGGTCCACTCAGACTCAATGTCCCCAACCTCCCTCTGGATCTGGTTAACACTTGGAGGTGGGAGTTGAAGACCCCCCTAACAGGGGGTTCAGCGAGACGTTCCCAACAGACCCTCACAATACGTAGGGTCTGCCAAGTCTGTCCTTCATCCTCCTCTGCAAGTGGATCCAACTCACCACCAGGTGGTGATAGGTTGACAGCTCCACCCCTCTCTTCACCCGAGTGTCCAAGACATGCGGCCGAAGCTCAGATGACATGACCACAAGGTCGATCATTGGTCTCCAGCCTAGGGTGTCCTGGTGCCACGTGTACTGATGGGCACCCTTATACCCACAGACTGTGACTAGCACAGAAGTCCAGCAACAGGACACCAATCGAGTTCAGATCAGGGCGGCCGTTCCTCCCAATCACGCCCCTCCAGGTATCACTGTCGTTGCCCACATGGGCGTTGAAGTCCCCCAGCAAAACTATGGAGTCCCCAGTCAGAGCACCTTCCAGCAGCCCTCGCAGGGTCTCCAAGAAGGCTGGGTACTCCACACAGTGAGACACCTATCCCCGGCCCGAAGGCACAGGGAAACAACCCTCTCGTTTACCGGGGAAAACTCCAGCACTGGGGCTATAAGCAAGCCCACTCCAGCCCGACGCCTCTCACCATGGGGCACTCCAGAGTAGAAGAGGGTCCAACCTCTCTCAAGGAGTTGGGTTCCAGAGCCCAGGCTGGGCGTGGAGGCAAGCCCAACTATCTCTAGCCAGTACTGCTCAACCTCCCTTACCAGCTCAGGCTCCTTCCCCCCCAGTGAGGTGACATTCCATGTCCCAAAAGCCAGATTCTTTGTCCAGGGTTTGGGTCGTTGGGGCCCCCACCCATGACTGCTACCCAAAACACACTGCACCGGACCCTTATGTTCCTTCCTGCGGGTGGTGGGCCTACGGGAAGGTGGGCCTACGTCTTTCCTTCGGTCTGTGCCCGGCCGAGTCCCGCAGGCAAAGACTCAGCCACCAGGAGCTCATCTGCGTGCCCCAACCCCAGGCCTGGCTCCAGGGTGGGGCCCTGGTGACGCCAGTCCGGGTGACTTAACCGTCCTTGATGTTGTTCCTCTCATAAAGGTTTTGGAACCGCTCTTAGTCTGAAACATCACCTAGAACCCGTTTGCCTTGGGAGACCCTACCAGGAGCACTAGGCCCCCAACAACATGGCTCCTAGGTTCATTCGGGTACTCAAACCCCTCCACCACAATAAGGTGGTGGTTCAAGGAGGAGTTAAATAATTACAATAACTTACAATTTTTATTTTTGCAAGTAAATGAGCGATAGTTTGGCTAGATAAGACCCTTCTTCTTCAGCTGGGATCATTTAGAGCCCTATGAAGCTACATTTTGGAAGTTCAAACTTGCGGGCACCATTGGAGTCCACTATATGCAGAAAAATCCTGAAATGTTTTTCCTCAAAAAACATAATTTCTTTACAACTGAAGAAAGAAAGACATGAACATCTTGGATGACAAAGGGGTGAGTAAATTATTTGTAGATATTTGTTCTGGAAGTGAATTTCTTCTTTATGGGTCCAACAGTGGCAGCTTGATGGTGCTGGGGCTTGAACCCCGATCTTCCGATCAACAACACAGAGTCTTAACCACTTGAGACACCACTGTGGGCAACTGGGTATACAGGAAATCACTTCTAAACAGTATTAACAAGCTGTTTCATGAAGATGAGCGAGAAAAAGACTCACATCCTCGTAGATGTCGAAGAACGTGGCCACGACGGCTTTGGGGATGGCGTACAGGTCTGACTGGTCCCAGTGCACACGGAACATGCGTCCAGCGCCTTTACAGCTCACGTTATTACACGCCACATTCTCCAGGAGAAACGCCTGCTGCTGTGCACTGCAGAGAGAGAGAGAGAAAGGGAGAGGGGGAAAGAGGGAGAGAGAGAAAGGAAGAGGGGGAAAGAGGGAGAGAGAGAGACAGAGAGTGAGAGAGAGAGGAGGGGAGAGAGAGGAGGGGAGAGAGAGAGGGGGAGAGAGAGAGGAGGGGAGAGAGAGGAGGGGAGAGAGAGAGGGGGAGAGAGAGAGAGCGCGAGAGGGAGAGAGAGAGAGCACGAGAGGGAGAGACAGAGAGACGGGGGGAGAGAGAGGGGGGGAGAGAGAGAGAGGGAGAGAGAGAGAGACAGAGAGATGAGGAGAGACAGGGAGAGATAGAGAGAGACGGAGAGAGAGAGAGGGAGAGACAGAGAGAGATCGAGAGAGACAGAGAGGGGGGGGAGAGGGAGAGATCGAGAGAGACAGAGAGAGAGGGGGGAGAGAGAGGGGGAGAGATCGAGAGAGACAGAGAGAGCGGGGGGAGAGAGAGAGAAGGAGAGATCAAGAGAGATTGAGAGAGATCGAGAGAGACAGAGAGAGAGGGGGGAGAGAGAGATCGAGAGAGACAGAGAGAGAGGGGGGAGAGAGAGAGGGAGAGAAAGAGAGATCGAGAGAGACAGAGAGAGAGGGGGGAGAGAGAGAGGGAGAGACAGAGAAAGATCGAGCAAGACAGAGAGAGAGGGGGGAGAGAGAGAGGGAGAGACAGAGAGAGATCGAGAGAGACAGAGAGAGAGAGAGGGGAGGGAGAGAGGGAGAGCGAGAGAAGGGGGGGAGAGAGGGAGAGCGAGAGAAGGGGGGGAGAGAGGGAGAGACAGAGAGGGAGAGAGAGAGGGAAAGATCGAGAGAGACAGAGAGAGAGGGGGAGAGAGAGAGACAGAGAGAGAGGGGGAGAGAGAGAGACAGAGAGAGAGGGGGAGAGAGAGAGGGAGAGAGAGAGATTTAAATGCTTTAAGTCATGGTACTGAAGCTCTGAATTAAAACTAACAGAAGAATGAAGGAGAATGTTGGTTTTCTGCTTCACTCAAAACTTTTTACCACATTTCATTTCTTCTCACAGCAGCGCCATGTGTAACACAGACGGACCTCAGGAACCTCTGCAAGCTGCTCAGGAGATTGGAATTAAATTCAAGGTTCATTTAAAGGACAGATATGAGGTGGTCCTCTCGTGTTTTACACTGGAAGTTCTAATTTGTATATTCATGTATATTCACACTTCCAGGCATTTGTAACGATGGTGAAGGTGTAGAGATGTTCTTCAGCTAAAGACGTGAAACGTGATGAGGAGAAATATAGTGTTCATCAGCAGGAGGTTTTTTTTCACCATATCTTCAACACATCTTCAACAGACCAGCGGTATGAAATTCACAAATCTGCTCATGTTCTTTCCATCCTCCATCACCCCTCTCTCTCTCACTCTCTCTCTCACTCTCTCTCTCACTCTCTCGCTCTCTCTCTCTCACTCTCTCTCTCTCTCTCTCTCTCTCTCTCTCTGTCTGCCCCTCTCCCACACTGTGTGTGTGTGTGTGTGTGTGTGTGTGTGTGTGTGTGTGTGTAGGACACTGGGCCTGATTTAATATACAGAAGGAAAAATATAAATGTATACATACTCACAGCTACAGCAATATAAAGCTCTATAGTCTAAAGACTACTCCGTGTGTGTGTGTGTGTGTGTGTGTGTGTGTGTGTGTGTGTGTGTGTAAGTGTAAGAGAGAAGGGGAGTGTCAGGCTGCTTTATTGCTAGGCTCCACACGCAAGTGGAAACTACAGAGAGGCGAGCATCGCTCTGTGTCACACACACAGTCAGAAATACTAATGTATAGAGACGGACACACACACACACACACACACACACACACACACACACAGAGCATAGCTGGGGTACTTTATGAAAATATAATTTGTTATCTGCGCCCACCTTCTTCAATTTTTCTTTAAAGGAAAGAAAATAATTCTGCCCAGTCGTCCGTCTCGTCCAGAGCTCTCCGTCCAGACTCTTTCATTATTTAACTTTTTCTCTGCTCTCGACGCAGACACGTTTTTTGGTAAATGTTCTGTCCTTCTTTATTTAGTTCTTCATTACTTTCTTTTAATTATTTATCTTATTCGTGATTCTTTTTTAATTATTTTTATTCGCCCTCTCGGTTTATTGCTCCACTGAAACCTGCTTAAATGAATCCGTTACTGATGCTTCAGTTGAACTCTTTCCATTACACATGACTGGACACTCCAGGACACTGGACTACTGCTACAGAGACGTGAAGGATGTATACAAAGCGACCCATCACACGCGCCTCACTGGAATCACTCCATCATCCACGTGAAACCCACAGGAACACAGACACGGAACTTAAAACCTACAGCAGCAGATGTGAGAGAGGATTTAAGGGACTCGCTGTCAAAGTCTCTGAACATCAATATAAACTGACCATCAGCACTGACTCACTGACCATCAGCACTGACTCACTGACCATCAGCACTGACTCACTGACCATCATCACTGACCATCATCACTGACTCACTGACCATCATCACTGACCATCATCACTGACTCACTGACCATCAGCACTGACTAACTGACCATCAGCACTGACTCACTGACCATCAGCACTGACTCACTGACCATCATCACTGACCATCATCACTGACTCACTGACCATCATCACTGACCATCAGCACTGACTCACTGACCATCAGCACTGACTAACTGACCATCAGCACTGACTCACTGACCATCATCACTGACCATCAGCACTGACTCACTGACCATCATCACTGACCATCACTGACTCACTGACCATCATCACTGACCATCATCACTGACTCACTGACCATCAGCACTGACTAACTGACCATCAGCACTGACTCACTGACCATCAGCACTGACTCACTGACCATCATCACTGACCATCATCACTGACTCACTGACCATCAGCACTGACCATCAGCACTGACTCACTGACCATCAGCACTGACTAACTGACCATCAGCACTGACTCACTGACCATCATCACTGACCATCATCACTGACTAACTGACCATCAGCACTGACTCACTGACCATCATCACTGACCATCATCACTGACTCACTGACCATCATCACTGACCATCAGCACTGACTCACTGACCATCAGCACTGACTAACTGACCATCAGCACTGACTCACTGACCATCATCACTGACCATCATCACTGACTAACTGACCATCATCACTGACTCACTGACCATCATCACTGACCATCAGCACTGACTCACTGACCATCAGCACTGACTCACTGACCATCAGCACTGACCATCATCACTGACTCACTGACCATCATCACTGACCATCAGCACTGACTCACTGACCATCAGCACTGACTCACTGAAGCCCTGCAAGAGACTTCTCCTCCAAACCAGCTCCATCTTCTTTCCTATCCTTCTTCTCTTCTTCTTTCCTTCCTTCCTTTCATTTCCTATCCTTCTTTCCTTCCTTTCTTTTCCTTTTGTTCTTTTCTTTTCCTATCGTTCTTCTCTTCTACTTTTCTTCCTTTCTTTTCCCATCCTTCTTCCCTTCATTTCTTTTCCTATCCTTCTTCTCTTCTTTCCTTCCTTTCTTTTCCTTTCTTTTCCTATCCTTCTTCTCTTCTTCTTTCCTTCCTTTCTTTTCCTATCTTTCTTCTCTTCTTTCATTTCTTTTCCTATCCTTCTTCTTTTCTTCTTTCATTCCTTTCTTTTCCTTTTGTTCTTTTCTTTTCCTATCGTTCTTCTCTTCTACTTTCCTTCCTTTCTTTTCCCATCCTTCTTCCCTTCATTTCTTTTCCTATCTTTCTTCTCTTCTTTCATGTCTTCCTTTCTTTTCCTATCCTTCCTTTCTTTTCCTATCCTTCTTCTCTTTTTCCTTCCTTCCTTTCTTTTCCTATCCTTCCTTTATTTTCCTATGCTTCTTCTCTTCTTCTTTCCTTCCTTCCTTTTCCTTCTTCTCTTCTTCTTTCCTTCCTTTCTTTTCCTATCTATCTTTCTTCTCTTCTTTCATTTCTTTTCCTATCCTTCTTCTTTCCTTCCTTTCTTTTCCTATCTTTCTTCTCTTCTCTCATGTCTTCCTTTCTTTTCCTATCCTTCCTTTCTTTTCCTATCCTTCTTCTCTTCTTCTTTCCTTCCTTTCTTTTCCTATGCTTCTTCTCTTCTTCTTTCCTTCCTTTCTTTTCTTTTCCTTCTTCTCTTCTTCTTTCCTTCCTTTCTTTTCCTATCTTTCCTTTCTTTCCTATCCTTCTTCTCTTCTTCTTTCCTTCCTTTCTCTTCCTATCCTTCCTTTCTTTTCTTATGCTTCTTCTCTTCTTCTTTCCTTCCTTCCTTTTCCTTTCCTTCTTCTCTTCTTCTTTCCTTCCTTTCTTTTCCTATCTATCTTTCTTCTCTTCTTTCATTTTTTTCCCTATCCTTCTTCTTTCCTTCCTTTCTTTTCCTATCTTTCTTCTCTTCTCTCATGTCTTCCTTTCTTTTCCTATCCTTCTTCTCTTCCTTTCTTTTCCTTTCTTTTCCTATCCTTCTCCTCTTCTTTTCTCCTTTCTTTCTTTTCCTATCCTTCTTCTCTTCTTCTTTCCTTCCTTTCTTTTCCTATCTTTCTTCTCTTCTTTCATTTCTTTTCCTAATCTTCTTCTTTTCTTCTTTCCTTCCTTTCTTTTCCTTTTGTTCTTTTCTTTTCCTATCATTCTTCTCTTCTACTTTCCTTCCTTTCTTTTCCCATCCTTCTTCCCTTCATTTCTTTTCCTATCTTTCTTCTCTTCTTTCATGTCTTCCTTTCTTTTCCTATCCTTCCTTTCTTTTCCTATCCTTCTTCTCTTTTTCCTTCCTTCCTTATCCTTCCTTTCTTTTCCTATGCTTCTTCTCTTCTTCTTTCCTTCCTTTCTTTTCCTATCTATCTTTCTTCTCTTCTTTCATTTCTTTTCCTATCCTTCTTCTTTCCTTCCTTTCTTTTCCTACCCTTCCTTTCTTTTCCTATGCTTCTTCTCTTCTTCTTTCCTTCCTTTCTTTTCCTTTCCTTCTTCTCTTCTTCTTTCCTTCCTTTCTTTTCCTATCTATCTTTCTTCTCTTCTTTCATTTCTTTTCCTATCCTTCTTCTTTCCTTCCTTTCTTTTCCTATCTTTCTTCTCTTCTCTCATGTCTTCCTTTCTTTTCCTATCTTTCTTCTCTTCTCTCATGTCTTCCTTTCTTTTCCTATCCTTCCTTTCTTTTCCTATCCTTCTTCTCTTCTTCTTTCCTTCCTTTCTTTTCTTTTCCTTCTTCTCTTCTTCTTTCCTTCCTTTCTTTTCCTATCTATCTTTCTTCTCTTCTTTCATTTCTTTTCCTATCCTTCTTCTTTCCTTCCTTTCTTTTCCTATGCTTCTTCTCTTCTTCTTTCCTTCCTTTCTTTTCCTTTCCTTCTTCTCTTCTTCTTTCCTTCCTTTCTTTTCCTATTTATCTTTCTTCTCTTCTTTCATTTCTTTTCCTATCCTTCTTCTTTCCTTCCTTTCTTTTCCTATCTTTCTTCTCTTCCCTCATGTCTTCCTTTCTTTTCCTATCCTTCCTTTCTTTTCCTATGCTTCTTCTCTTCTTCTTTCCTTCCTTTCTTTTCCTATCCTTCCTTTCTTTTCCTATGCTTCTTCTCTTCTTCTTTCCTTCCTTTCTTTTCCTATCCTTCCTTTCTTTTCCTATCCTTCTTCTCTTCTTCTTTCCTTCCTTTCTTTTTCTATCTTTCTTCTGTTCTCCAATCTTTCCTTTTTCCTTACCCCCTCCCCTTTTTCTACTCCTTCCTTCGTTTATCCATCCTTCTTCTATCCTTCCCTCGTTACTGTGCATGTAGAATAATGTTCTCGCACCCAGCAGTTGTGAGAAGAGGATCAGCCTCTCGCTGGGGTTTCGCTGTAATTTTCACACAGAGCCAAACTGCTGCTTTATGTTTTACTAAAAACACACCAAACAAACACTCGCCACACGGCAGCACAGGACTGGAGCATCAGTTTCACTCCTGATAAAATCCACAGTGTCTCAGTATTGCAGAGTGTGTGTGTGTGTGTGTGTGTGTGTGTGAGACTCTAGTCACTAGACAATCTAATCAGAGTCATTATAAAGATTTGGTGTTTATGAATTTAACCCTTTGCTATGCTGAAAACGTCAACGTTTCTCTCCTCAAGCAGTTTAGAACTGTTAATAAATCTCAGTCTGCAGATCAGCTGATTCACTGAAGGGGAAAGGATGTGCGACGTGGAAGCTCCTAATTAGCGTCACGCTAGCTTCTTACTGTGCTATTTTTAAACTGCTGGGGGAAAAAAACATTACCTGAAAGGTATCTGTTGTAAAAAAAAAAAAATAAAAAAATAAATAAAAAGTCTGAGTGGATCTGAGTGGGTGAAAGTGAAATGTGCTTTTCTGTTTTATTTATTTAATTATTATTATTAAAAAAAAAAAAAACAGGTATTCTGAACTAAACTTGTAATAGTTTTTCCATCAAAAGCTTCCTTCCTGTTTGGAGTATATTTGTAGGGTATTAGGACTAAACTCGTTGGTGCTCCATGCCTTTGCCGTTGAGTTCAACACGCTCAGAGCTACAAATGTCTAAATAAGCTCATCAACACTACTTGATTAATATTTCCAGCTCCGCCCACATGTCACTGATTGGTCAGAAAGAGAACAGAATTCAGCACGAGTACCTGATCCCACTACGAGTCTTTTACTTTCGATAAAGAAACAACATTACGTCACAACGCTAGCTGGAGGCAAAGCAAAGGGAAAACTGGAGGGGGCCCAGTACAAACCAGTACAGAGTCGGCTGCACGAGGAAAGCAAATGTCATCTTGTTGTGTTGTTAGGTGACAGAATCGATGGGGCTCCAATCTGAAGATTTGTCACATATCTGCTGCCACTGCCGGACAAAAAACCCGACTAAAGCTGTGGTTAAACTCAATAAAACGAGCGGACTGGACAGAAACGATCAAAAACGCTAACGTTTGCAGCGCACACTTCATATCAGATAAGGTTAAAGAAACTATTGTTTGTCGTGGGAGTGGTTTATGGTTTGGTTTCGTGTCTAAATATTTCTTATGCATGTCCACCTCATCAGAAACAGGGGAACAACATGATTTCTCATGTAGTGCTAACTTTTTAGCGTGTAAGTTAGCTAACTGGTAGCTAACGACCGGAGACTAAACAAAGGAAACTGTTCGTGTCCTCTGCCTTTCTACAGTTGCCAGAAGCGCTGGGTTTTTCTATCAGATAGGTGTCGAGGTCAGGTCATTCAACCGGAGCTCATCCTGTCACATCGTCCATCCACCGAGTGAGCGTGTACGGGGCCGACAATCTGGTTCCGTCCGTTAAAGTACATTTTTTCAAAACACGGTCCTGGACAGTGAGTGACTTGACAGTCAGATAAATTGGGATTTTGATCAGTCATTGTTTAAAAACAAACTAACAAAACTTGTAAAGTGGTCAGGGAAATCTTTCTGCCCACAAAAAAACGTCAGAATGTTCCCTAACAGAAAAAGGGTCTATAGTGTATTGGGTTCAGGACTTTTTTAATGCAGAAGAAATAATATAAATAAAAACCTCCACTAGCTTCTTTTTAACTTTAAGGACGCATCTGATCTGCATATGACTGACGTCTGGTGTGAGTTCTTTAAGCTCCGTCCTCCTGAAGTTCCTCAGACAGAACGGCAAAACCCCAAGGGAGGAATATAGATGCAGCCGTGCACTGTTTTGTCCCGGGTCTCTACATCGACGTCCTGTCGCCCGAGCCGTATTGATGTTGACGCTACGCTGTGACGGAGCGAGAGCCGTTTGCTGCACATTAATCCTGATCGACGAACGAGACGAGACTCGCTAAACACACCAACACGAGGTGGACCGGCATCGCCTAGCAACAGGGCAGCGTGAGGCTGGATAGCTGAGTGAAAAAAACACACACACACACACACACACACACACACACACACACACACACACATGCACACATGCACACATGCACACACACGCACACACACGCACACACACACAAGAAATGAACCAATGTACCTGCAGTTTAATTTGTGGACACAAAGAGTGAGAAAGACCATAAGCAAAAAAATACAGACACGGAAAAGAAAAAAGAAAAACGCAAAGTGAACAAAGACAGAAGAGGTGAAGATAGAACAGAATAAATTAGGAACATAAGGAATGAAAGACCTCAGAAAGAACGATTAAATGAAAAGGCGTGCGTAAGGAAGTATTAAGGAAGAAAGAAAAAAATAGGAAGAAAGGAAGAGTGAAAAGAAGGAAAGAGGAAGGAAAAGAAATTCCACCACATTTAAGTTTCAAGAG
>JAUCMX010000026.1:16982513-17024079 GCA_033459395.1 Hemibagrus guttatus
ACAGGAAACTTCCTGGTGAACTTTCCTTCTTACAGGAAACTTCACCACATCATCAGCTACAGGTTTTTCTTTTTAAATAGCATCCCTGTTTATTATTAGTCTATTAGTTATGTTGAGCGTCCATGTGATTGACCGGTTACTATAGAAACAATAGCATATTTTAAACAGCGCATTTCTGGTCAAAATATTCAGAAAGAGCGTACGCTGGATCTCAAACACTCAGTCTCCTTTGAGCGGAGAAGGTAAAGCTGACGATATTCTCTACCTCGACTCCCAGATTATCTCCGGACCAAAAGGTAATTTTTTTCCCATCTCATCTCTGAAACACTGCAAAGCTCACATCTCGTCTGTGCGGCTCTCTCCTCCATGCTGATTGGATGCCGAATGTTTTGAGGCGCTTGGATGACTATAATTCCCTCCAAACTGGTATTAGTTCTGAATCTCTCAACCTCACTCCTTGCCATATCTTCCCCAGACTTCTGGGTCCTTCTTATTTCTCATCTGATCTCCTTCTTCTTCCGTTTCCGACCCACCTGCATGTGCTGTATAGAACAGAGAGACTCCAACACTCCATGTATGAGGTTTATCTATTTAGAAGGCAGTTCTAAAATAAAAGATTGTAAAATGGGATTGTTTCAGGTTCAAAAAGCTGATTGGCTGAACAGCATCCTCCATATACTGTATCGGTCATATACACTATATTGCCAAAAGTTTTGGGACACCCCTCCAAATCACTGAATTCAGGTGTTGTTTTTCAGGGGTTGGGCTCGGCCCCTTAGTTCCAGTGAAAGGAACTCTTAATGCTTCAGCATACCAAGACATTTTGGACAATTTCATGCTCCCAACTTTGTGGGAACAGTTTGGGGATGACCCCTTCCTGTTCCAACATGACTGCACACCAGTGCACAAAGCAAGGTCCATAAAGACATGGATGAGTGAGTTTGGTGTGGAGGAACTTGACTGGCCTGCACAGAGTCCTGACCTCAACCCCATAGAACACCTTTGGGATGAATTAGAGCGGAGACTGCGAGCCAGACCTTCTCGTCCAACATCAGTGCCTGACCTCACAAATGCGCTTCTTTAGAGGAACGGTCAAAAATTCCCATAAACACACTCCTAAACCTTGTGGAAAGTCTTCCCAGAAGAGTTGAAGCTGTTACAGCTGCAAAGGGCGGGACAACTCCCTATTACATTCATGTGTGTGTAAAGGCAGACGTCCCAAAAATTTTTGGCAATATAGTGTATATAGCCAGTTAGCTAATGTTATTATTACACAGGCAATGTGACTAAACAGCCAGCTTTCCGATATAAAGTGCTTATTACAGAGAACAGGGTGTTTTGTTGATTCCCGGTTTTGGTTTTGAATATATATCAAACTCGGATATCAGTATTCGTTTATTTATTTATAAATATATCTGTACATCTCAGAGTGCAGCACACTGAAGGCATACTGATACCCAGCAATAACTCTGGAATCTTCCGGTCATTAATACACCGGTGTGGTCACTCAGTGATATCACATGGATCTGTTGTGAATTTCCTTCTGCACTAACCTTTAATCAGTTTGAAATGTACTTAATTAAAGTTGCAAAATTTAACCACAGCTAGGAGAATGTAACTGTGAAACACACACCCACACACACACACGCACATGCACATATACACACCTAATCAGGGAGAGCGGGAGCCGGAAGCTAATCAGTGTCATCCAGGATAATCAGACACTTCATAATTAACAAACTACGGAAAAAAGCGACTCAGTCGCTCCTAATTATGAAGTGTTTATTAGAGGCGGCAAAAATTAAGAGGCAGAGTCAAAATCAAGAACACAGATCCACACACACACGCGTCAACATTACACAAACTCTGCAAAACACACCGGGAAAGTCTAGACGCCATCATACACACCACATGTGAGACGCTAAAAACCGATCCATACCGCGGAGGCGACTGTGCACCGTGCGTTTATATTTAAATTATTATTACTGTGCCTTCATAAAATAATCACCTTAAATTCCAATTTATTACAAGTAGTCAGCCATTTTAAAAAATAAAGTGTGTGTGTATAGTTTGAGAAATCTCTGATAAGATTACTACTGATTATTGGAATAAATTCTATCTTTTAAAACAATTTTCTAGTACCTAAATAAAACATTTTTTAAAACAAATACACAAGCAAGGCAGCGATATTTTAATTTATTTTTTGTTTAAATCCTGGTGAAAATAGATTTTCTAAACCAAACTCGATTTGTGCACAGGCTGAAACCCGTATAACGATATAAAGCTGAAAAAATGACTGTGTGTAATGGAAAAGCTTTAGAAGTGTGAGAAATTTCTGATATTAGGACTCGTTCCTCACTTACTCCGTGTTTGTTTAACGTTAGTTACTGTGTGAAGTCGGCTTTTCTCTGACATTTCCTCCAACAAGTTCACACCACGGGACAAGGAAGTAGGATTTTCACACCATCACACCATGGCATCTAAACAGAAGTGTAATAATACAGAAGCCTGGTGTGGACTAGCGTCTACCTCATCCATGTGAAACAATGCATTTTTATCTTCTGGACCTCATACCAACACCTTCTGTCCATTTCTTCGATCTCAAATTAAATCCAAATTTAATCAGTAAAAGGAAGTCGCCATTTTGGCTACCTGGAGAGTTAGAGCCACACATGGAGGAGATTTTAAAATGCTAGAATTATAAAATGACTTATTATTGCGTTCAGGATGAAGGTTTTTTTTCCCAGAAACCTTTGCACATTTATCTTCAGAATCTGAGTGCAGAACAAGAACTCGTTCATTGCAAAACCATCCAGAATCCAATCACGGCTCGAACCTGAACAAATAACACTGCTGTAGGTCATCAGAGAGAGAGAGAAAGAGAGAGAGAGAGAGAAGGTAGGAGACACGGACACAGAAATAGAAACAGAGAGAGAGAATTATGCTTTGTATTTTTTTTTTTAACATTTGTGGTGCTATATTACATTTTCATGATTGTAGAAACTAATGTTTTAGAGTTGCACGATTGTAAACAGCAGGTTTGAGCTGATCGATGATGGTGTTAGGAATAACTAATGGATCCCATCTATCTTTATGATTATTAACATGAACGACTGCTTAATATTAACAAGCTTGTTAATACGGTAGAGTTTCTATCATCAGGGACTTGTACAGTTGACACTCCACATAAAATATCTGATTTAATTTGTGATGTTGATGTATTGGCGGCACGGTGGCTTAGTGGTTAGCCTCACACCTCCAGCATCCTGGGTTTGAGTCTCGCTCCCGCTCACTGTGTGTGTGTGTGGAGTTTGCATGTTCTCCCCGTGGGTTTCCTTCGGGTACTCCGGTTTCCTCCCACAGTCCAAAGACATGCTTCTAGGTTGATTGGCATCTCTAAATTGTCCGTAGTGTGTGATTGTGTGAGTGAATGAGAGTGTGTGTGTGCCCTGTGATGGGTTGGCACTACGTCCAGGGTGTATCCTGCCTTGATGCCCGATGATGGCTGAGATAGGCACAGGCTCCCCGTGACCCGAGGATAGATCGGATAAGCGGTACAGACAATGGAATGAAATGATGACGTACTCAAGTGTTTTTGTTAAGCACTTTGGGACAGTCATGGTGCTTTGTAAAGTTTCCTAACACAGTAAAATCTTCAGGACAGAGTTCATGGATCTTTGGTTTCTTGGTAAAGAGAGGAGCAGAGACAGGCATAGGGTGATGCTGGTGAAGAACGACTGTTTCTTTCAGATGCACTGCCCATCCAAAAAAAAAGTCACACACTGTTATATTTCGTTGGACCGCCTTTAGCTTTGATTGCAGCACGCATTCACTGTGACGTCGTTTCGATAAGCTTCTGCAATGTCACAACATTTATTCCCATCCAGAGTTGCATTAATTTTTCGCCAAGATCTTGTATTGATGATGGGAGAGCCGCGCAAAGTCTTCTCCAGCACATGCCAAAGATTCTCAATGGGGTTAAGATCTGGACTCTGTGGTGACCAATACATGTGTGAAAATGATGTCTCATGCTCTCTGAACCACTGTTTCAAAATTCGAGCCTGATGAATCCTGGCATTGTCATCATGGAATCTGGCCGTGCCATCAGGGAGGAAAAAATCCATTGATGGAATAACCTGGTCATTCAGTATATTCAGGTAGTCAGCTGACCTCATTCTTTGGGCACATAACGTTGCTGAACCTAGACCTGACCCCAGATCATAGCACCGCCCCCACAGGCTTGTACAGTAGGCACTAGGCATGATGGGTGCATCACTTCATCCACCTCTCTTCTTACCCTGATGTGCCCATCACTCTGGATCAGGGTAAATCTGGACTCATCAGACCACATGACCTTGTTCCACTGCTCCAGAGTCCAATCTTTATGCTCCCTAGCAAATTGAAGCCTTTTTCCCCGATTAGCCTCACTGATGCGTGGTTTTCTTAAGGTTACACAGCAGTTTAGTCCCAGTCCTTTGAGTTCCCTTCACATTGTGCGTGTGGAAATGCTCTTACTTTCACTATTAAACATAGCTGTGAGTTCTGCAGTTGTGTTTTTACGATGAGATTTCACCAACGTTTAAGTGATCAAGGTTTTTTTTCCGACCACATTTCTTCCTCGAGGATGATGGAACTTCTTTTTTGGATGGGCAGTGTATCACGTAAGTGAGAACAGGATCAGACTCGTCTCTTGAATGTTCCACAACATTACGTCTAAATGTAAGTCGTTATGTGTGATGCATCATTCGTTAATAAATTAAACTGTGTAACTGCGTGTAAATTGCTGTGGTATAGACCCTATTTCTGTTAGTAAACATTGTTACGTTTGTTGTGGGTGGAGCTTAGGTGGAGACAGAAAGATTTCCCTGACCACTTTACAAGTTTTGTTAGTTTGTTTTTAAACAATGACTGATCAAAATCCCAATTTATCTGACTGTCAGGTCACTCACTGTCCAGGACCGTGTTTTGAAAAAATGTACTTTAACGGATGGAACCAGATTGTCGGACCCGTACACGCTCACTCGGTGGATGGACGATGTGACAGGATGAGCTCCGGTTGAATGACCTGACCTCGACACCTATCTGATAGAAAAACCCAGCGCTTCTGGCAACTGTAGAAAGGCAGAGGACACGAACAGTTTCCTTTGTTTAGTCTCCGGTCGTTAGCTACCAGTTAGCTAACTTACACGCTAAAAAGTTAGCACTACATGAGAAATCATGTTGTTCCCCTGTTTCTGATGAGGTGGACATGCATAAGAAATATTTAGACACGAAACCAAACCATAAACCACTCCGACGACAAACAATAGTTTCTTTAACCTTATCTGATATGAAGTGTGCGCTGCAAACGTTAGCGTTTTTGATCGTTTCTGTCCAGTCCGCTCGTTTTATTGAGTTTAACCACAGCTTTAGTCGGGTTTTTTGTCCGGCAGTGGCAGCAGATATGTGACAAATCTTCAGATTGGAGCCCCATCGATTCTGTCACCTAACAACACAACAAGATGACATTTGCTTTCCTCGTGCAGCCGACTCTGTACTGGTTTGTACTGGCAGCCTCCAGTTTTCCCTTTGCTTCGCCTCCAGCTAGCGTTGTGACGTAATCGTTGTTTCTTTATCGAAAGTAAAGGCAGTTATCTTCATTTTGTCGTTATTTTCGTGGCTGAGTGACTCGTAGTGGGATCAGGTACTCGTGCTGAATTCTGTTCTCTTTCTGACCAATCAGTGACATGTGGGCGGAGCTGGAAATATTAATCAAGTAGTGTTGATGAGCTTATTTAGACATTTGTAGCTCTGAGCGTGTTGAACTCAACGGCAAAGGCATGGAGCACCAACGAGTTTAGTCCTAATACCTTACAAATATACTCCAAACAGGAAGTGACGTCGGCACAAAAAGGGTCTATAAGCAATCTGGAGTGTGTGACTCTACAAGTACGCTGTCAAAAATCCTACTCCAACAGCTTGCCGTACAGCAGGTGAAAACTCGCCCATGTCTCTCGTGTTGTAACCGTAGTGACAGCAGTGATAAGCACAGCTAGCACCTGCGTCCATTAACACAGGTCACATGCAAAAGACAGAAACATTAATCATAAGTAAAACAACTCGTGTTGGACTAATTACCCGTGTATTATTTTTAGTAATAATACATGAAACACATGCATGTGGGCGGTGAGGCTGTGAACTCCTCAGGCATGTGAGGTGGTTTCTTAGGCTTAGGGTCGAGGCTGCTTTTTGCTCCGATTGTGTCACTTTGCCGCCTGCGGTATTCGTTCAAAGGTTATTTCTTTTACCAACAAAACAGCACTCCATAAATAATGCTCCATAATACATGAAAGTCAGAAGAACATTGGGGCTGAAACACACAGAGTGAACAATATACCCTGTATCCATGACCGTACTGTTGTAATAAAACTGCCTTAAATGAACGATTGTTGGAGGTTTCTCTTGAGCTGCTGCTGACCAACTCCTCTTTTCCTTTAAACGTGTGTGCATCGACGTCTCAGCACCCTGACCTTTTCATAATGATGTATAATTAGATTTCCTGATTATCCCTATTTTAGTGATTTCTCTTTTCCAGTGTGTAAGAGTAGTGTGATCTAGTTGGCTAATTAATAATAAGACAGTTATTTAATAAGTCTTGTTGAAAATTCAGTTGATCGTTGAGATTCAATTATGAGATGTAATTATGCACCTAATGATACGCGGATCGAAATTAGAGATTATTAAGAGGCATAACGAATGGCTAAGATTCAGCAACAGTCCCCTCATTCATAGAGCCTGTGCAGGAGGAATATCACCTACTGCTCTGGAGCCCCGTGTGAGGAGATTCATACACTATATTACCAACTCCATATTACATTCATGTGCATGTAAAGGCAGACGTCCCAGCCTTGGCCTGGCTCGCAGTCGCCGCTCTAATTCATCCCAAAGGTGTTCTATCAGGTTAAGGCCGAGCCCAACCGCTGAAAAACAAAACCTAAATTCAATGATTTGGAGGGGTGTCCCAATACCTTTGGCAATATAGTGTATATTGATTAATATTTGTTACTGGTAAAAATAAATAAATAATAAATAAAAAAATTTGAGACAGTTAGCTAGTCGTTTATAACTAGGGGAAAATCTTTAAATATTTATATCAGAAATAAAAGTTGTGTGACATAAACAGTCCATGTGGACAGAACCAAGTGTAAGAAATACACAAGACATTTACATCAGGAAAATATCACTTGTTCCCTGCATCGGCGCTAACAGCGTGTTTCTGCAGAAGTGCCATCAGACAAAAGTGGGTTTCAAATGTCACGCTGCATATTTTCAGAATTTCACTTACGCAGCTAGAAAATAAAGCGCTGAGAGCGAGAGAGACAAAAACTGGCTGAGAAAGACAGACGGAGAAAGAGAGCGAACACATTAATGGCCTTCCTGCTGGTAATGGGATGTGTTGGATGGAGAGAGAAGCATGCGGAATATAAATGCCTCGCTCTCAGAGTGTACTTCCTCGAGATCTCAGCCTGGCTCGTCTTTTTCCCCCGAACCAAGCCCTGGCGCTTCATTAAGCCAAGAAATTAAAATCTGTGTCCCTGGTGGGCCGAAATGGAGGGGCCCGCTCCGAGCCGACAAAAAACAGAAGCAGAGGGAAAACAGCGGTAAAGAGGTGGCTAATGGAGCGTCGGCTTTACGAGCAGTTTGTGGGGTGGAGGCACGGGGGACCTCATTAGGGTACGTGAACCGGAGCTAGACCTATAGACCTGTTGGTATTAAAATCCAACAAAAATCCAAATGATAAAAAGGTATCGTTGACTGATTGGCACTGGCAGATAAAGCTGTTATAATGTCTCTGTTAATCAGATGCTGCTGTTCTTAATAAGCACTATACACGCTGGACACTAGGGGGCGCTAATCACTCCAAAGTCACGATCTTCTCTGGCACAGCTCTTCATGCAAGGTAAAAAACCCAACACCATGTGGTACTGTTACAGAGAAACAAAAAACAACATGATGGAGTCATGTGGGAGGAGTTACTGTTACCACCATGAAGTGGGGATGTTTCTAACACCACGTTCTAGAGTGCTTTACTTCTCTTATACGGACGCTGATCATTTAAAAAGTGAGGCTTCATGCTTTTTATCCATTTATAGTTGCATTTCCTGTTGTGGAATGCCCACAAAACATGTTTTATGTCGCACGTTTACACACTTCACCTGCTGCCACATTTATACACATCACTTGCTTTCATAGCTGCTGCAGATGGCTTATACACACACACACACACACACACACACACAGAGACATCAAACATCAAACATCGCAAATCACATTACAGAGATTAAGATGTCCCTGGGCAGGCCGCAATGAAAATGGCAACTAATTACAGCGTGATGCGCCAGGCGGCTGCAGCCAAGCAGTACAATGTGTTTACTTATGTTGCTCCCTTTTGTTTCTTTCTTACCTTCTTTCTCATCCTCTATATCTTTACTACAGTGCTATGTGCTGAATGCTACTGTTACTGAGCCGGTGATTATGACGATCACGGAAGGTTGTTTTTCAAGCTATTTCTACGATATGCTCACAAAACAAAAATGTTATGTGTATGACCTCGAACCATACACTACATCCAACTTATGTCATGTATGGACGTGTCCTACAGAGATAAAGAGTAAAGAGCGATGCGATAAATGAACAATGAAAAGAAGAACAGAAAGGAAAGAACAGAAACAGATGAGCTCTTCTTCATCTTCTCCCATCATCCCTGCAAGTGAAGACCATCACCCATGACAAGCCAACAAAAGCCGACACGTTTTCCCACCCTTGTCTTGCTCTTTCTCCCCCCACACCTTTTTTTTCTCTCCCTCTCTCTGTCTATCTCTCCTTATCCCTTTCTCCCTATGACAGGTGTACAAATGTGGACACGAGCCATGGGACTCGTGTGTGTGTGTATGATGTGTATGTGTGGTGATGACAGAGGCCATGTGCTCCATGTTATCTGTGTCTGTCTGTGTGTGTGTGTGTGTGTGTGTGTGTTAGAGAAAGAGAAAGAGAGCAAGCTCAAAGATAAACCCGTGGCCCTCATTGTGAACGTGACATTCAGAGAGCAGGCCGTCTATCAGAAGGACAGAGTGTATAATAATCATGACAGATGATGAGCTGTGGATGAGATTACATTCACTCACTGTGTGGCGAGAACATTCCTCTGCAGAGGAGCTGCTTCAAGCTCGTTGGCCAGGATTTTAACCAGTCAGAACCTCAGCAAGCACCTGTATTCGTGAAACTCTCCCTTTTGCACCCAATCGTTTTTTCTAATTTATTTGCTAGTTTATGGAATTAGCAGCGACTCTAAACATACATAGAACTCTCTTAACTGCTAGTTAGCCATATTAGCTTATATGCTAGCCATACACCAATCAGGTATAGCATTGTGAGCAGTGACAGGTGAAGTGAATAAGACTGATGATCTCCTCATCATGGCACCTGTTAGTGGGTGGGATATATTAGGCAGCAAGTGAACATTTTGCCCTCAAAGTTGATGTGTTAGAAGCAGGAAAAATGGACAAGCGTAAGGATTTGAGCGAGTTTGACCAACAGGGCCAAAGTGATGGCTAGACCACTGGATCAGAACATCTCCAAAACTGCAGCTCTTGTGGGGTGTTCCCGGTCTGCAGTGGTCAGTATCTATCAAAAGTGGTCCAAGGAAGGAACAGTGGTGAACCGGAGACAGGGTCATGGACGGCCGAGGCTCACTGATGCACGTGGGGAGCGAAGGCTGGCCCGTGTGATCCGATCCAACAGATGAGCTACTGTTGCTCAGATTGCTGAAGAAGTTAATGCTGGTTCTGATAGAAGGGTGTCAGAATACACAGTGCAGGACGGGTCAAGGCTGTTTTGGCACCAAAAGGGGAACCGACACAATATCAGGCATAAATGTTATGCCTGGTCAGTGTAAACATACATAGAGCTCTTTTAACTGCTAGTTAGCCTTATCAGCTTACATGCCAGCCATATATTAGCTATATGAGCAGTGATGTCATGGTGTGTTCGTTAATTAATTAAACAGAATAGCTCTTCATGATACGAGTCTTTTACTCCTGGAAAAATGGGTTCTTTTAAGGTTTCACTGGATAATTAAGCATCCTTTAGAAAGCTTTCTACTTGGAAGTCTTTCTAATAGGGCTCTACAGAGGCCTTATTTTATTATTATTTTTTTACAGAAATCTGGATGTAGATTTATATTCCTAATGAGCAAGCCAGAGACAACAGTGCCAAGAGAAAAACTCCTTCAGACAAAATAAGGAAGAAACCTCAAGAGAAACCAGACTCAATAGACTATATGGACATTTAAAAAAGGATATTGGTGCAAATGCTGTGAGAACAGGAAAAAATGGACAAGGAAGAAGAACAAGGTGCATGAAGGAGGGTGATGGAGGGTGATGTACCTCAGGCTGGCCAGGCTTTGCCAGGTAAATGGCGCTCTTCGTACATGCTTTGTCCATGCAGACAGGCAGGAGGTGATCCTGAGAACCGTCTCCGTCTGAAAGCACAGCAGACACACAGGAAGACAAATGGAATAAAATTACAATAGAAACACATTCCAACATGACAGATATGACACCCTGTCCTCCTTCACTATGATCCATCGTTAATAATCCTGCCTCTGCTCTAAGAGTTAACACATCACACTGCGCACTGAGATTATTAACGTGTTCAAAGGGCCAATCAGATCCAGCCGGCAGCTCTGGGGTTTTAGACGAACAATAATGGAGTGTTAATGGGAGAAAGAAAGGAGTGGGAGGACGAGTGTTCTGCAATTCAACATTGCAGTCAGGCTTTATCTTTCCATCGTCTCCCTGTCTTGTTTTTTTCTCTCTCCCAGCCCTGATCAGTACACAGATTGTGGTTTACTGAGATGGAAGGAAAAAGATGGAACGTGCGAAGAAAACAGAGAGAGAGAGAGAGAGAGAGAGAGAGAGTGAGAGAGAGGGAGAGGGAGAGGGAGAGGGAGAGGGAGAGAGGGAGAGAGAGAGAGAGAGAGAGAGAGGAGGAATAAAAACAGGAGCGATAAAAGGAGAAAGACCAATTAGAAACTTTTAAGAGGATAGATAGATAGATAGATAGATAGATAGATAGATAGACAGACAGACAGACAGACATACAGACAGATAGATAGACAGACAGATAGATTTCTACCTTTAATGTGACCTCTAACCTGTACAACTCGAATGAAATACAAACTGAAACCTTTTAGCGGGGTGGAGAAAAAATAAAAAACTAGAATGATGTGGTTGTATAAGTCTGCACACCCTTAAAATAATACTTAGTTGAAGCACCTGTTGATTTTATTACAGCGCTCAGTCTTTTTGGGTACGAGTCTATCAGCATGGCACATCTTGACTTGGCGATATTTGCCCACTCTTCTTGGAAAAAACGCTCCAAATCCGTCAGATTGCGAGAGCATCTCCTGTGCACAGCCCTCTTCAGGTCACCCCACAGATTTCTGATGGGATTCAGGTCTGGGCTCTGGCTGGGCCATTCCAAAACTTTAATCTTCTTCTGGTGAAGCCATTCTTCTGTTGATTTGGATGTATGCTTTGGGTCATTGTCATTCTGAAAGATGAAGTTCCTCTTCATCGTCAGCTTTCTAGCAGAAGCATGAAGCTTTTGTGCCAAGATTGTCTGGTATTTGGAACTGTTCATAATTCCCCCCACCTTGACTAAGGCCCCAGTTCCAGCTGAAGAAAAACAGGCCCCAAAGCATGATGCTGCCACCACCATGCTTCACTGTGGGTGTGGTGTTCTTTTGGTGATGCCCAGTGTTGATTTTGCATCAAACATACCTTCTGGAATTATGGCCGAAGAATTCAACCTTGGTTTCTTCAGACCATAACACATTTTCCCACATGCTTTTGGGAGACTTCAAATGTGTTTTTGCAAAATGTAGTCATGTTTGGATGTTTTTCTTTGTAAGAAAAGGCTTCTGTCTTGCCACCCTACCCCATAGTCCAGACATATGAAGAATACAGGAGATTTTTGTCACATGTACTACATAGCCAGTACTTCTGAAATTCCTTCAGCTCCTTTAATGTTGCTGTAGGCCTCCTGGCAGCCTCCCTGACCAGTTTTCTTCTGTCATCAATTTTGGAGGGATGTCCAGTTCATGGTGATGTCACGGTTGAACCATATTTTCTACACTTGATGATGACGGTCTTCACTGTGTTCCATGCTATATCTAATGCCTTGGAAATTCTTTTGTACCCTTCTCCTGACTGAAACCTTTTAACAATGAGATCCCTCTGATGCTTTGGAAGCTCTCTGCGGACCATGCCTTCTGCTGTAAGATGCGACTTAGAAAATGTTGAATTTATTTGGGGCTAATCAGAGGCACTTTAAATGATGGCGAGTGTGCACTGAGTCCTATTTAACATGAGTTTAAATGTGATTGCTTAATTCTGAACACAGCCACATCCCCAGTTATAAGAGGGTGTGCAGACTTATACAACCACATTATTTTACTTTTTTATTTTTACTCCACCCCCCTAAAAGATTTCAGTTTGTTCAATTGAGTTGTACAGGTTAGAGGTCACATTAAAGGTGGAGAAAGGAAATGATTTATCTTGGTCTCATTTTTTTTTACATCACAGAAACCTGGCATTTTAACAGGGGTGTGTAGACTTTTTAGATCCACTGTAGATAGATAGATAGACAAAAGGATGTTTAGATGAAAGAAGCGATAGATGATCCTTTAAGAATGGGAAAGGAAATATGGAATGACAGATGGAGGAAAAATGGAGGTGGGTGGAACATAATTTATTGATGCCATAGGAATATATATATATATATATATATATAATAGATAGATAGATAGATAGATAGAGACAGACAGATTGATAGGGAGAGAGAGAGGAAGGGAGATAGGGAGAGAGAGAGGGAGAGAGAGAGGGAGAGAGAGAGGGAGGGAGGGAGAGAGAGAGGGAGGGAGGGAGAGGGAGGGAGGGAGAGAGAGAGGGAGGGAGGGAGAGAGAGAGGGAGAGAGAGAGGGAGGGAGGGAGAGAGCGAGGGAGGGAGAGAGAGAGGGATTGAGAGAGAGGGAGGGAGAGAGAGAGGGAGGGAGGGAGAGAGAGAGCGAGGGAGGGAGAGAGAGAGGGAGGGAGGGAGAGAGAGAGGGAGGGAGAGAGGGAGGGAGAGAGAGAGGGAGGGAGGGAGGGAGGGAGAGAGAGAGGAAGGGAGATAGGGAGAGAGAGAGGGAGAGAGAGAGGGAGAGAGAGAGGGAGAGAGAGAGGGAGGGAGGGAGAGAGAGAGGGAGGGAGGGAGAGAGAGAGGGAGAGAGAGAGGGAGGGAGGGAGAGAGAGAGCGAGGGAGGGAGAGAGGGAGGGAGGGTGGGAGGGAGAACTGATATGTGGATTGATGGTTGGGGGAAATAAGGATAATCAGATAAAAAGCTGTGTTATTGATGTCAAATGGATGAACAGATTAATAAGTGGATGGAAAACTATTATTCTCATAAGCATGGAAGGAAAGAAGGATGGACAAATAGATGAGTAGAAGATATTTTAACAATCCCCACTCGGATTGGTGGATGGGAGGAGGTTGCTTTATTGATTAATGGATGGATGGATGGATGACTGATAGGTGGATGAAAGAGAATTAACTGATGTCAGAGAGGAGGATGGATGGAAAACTAGATGAAGGTTGCTTTATTGATGCCTTAAATATGAACTGAGGGCTGGTGGGATAGATGTATTTATTATGAATGGATGGATGGATGGTTAACTAATAGAGGGATGAAGCAAAATTAACTGATAACAGAAAGAAGATTGTTTTTTTCTTTTTTGCTA
This sequence comes from Hemibagrus guttatus, assembly GCA_033459395.1. Classification (NCBI taxonomy): domain Eukaryota; kingdom Metazoa; phylum Chordata; class Actinopteri; order Siluriformes; family Bagridae; genus Hemibagrus; species Hemibagrus guttatus. Next base: position 16,996,334 of record JAUCMX010000026.1, read on the forward strand.
TATAGATAAGTGAGTGGATGGACGGATGGATGGATGGATGGATAACTTTATAATGAATAAAATAGATATCCAGTACAGTATTTTGACCAGTTTTAGTCTTGTATGGTTTGGAAGGAAGAGTTGTGGATGAGTGAATGAGTGATTGAACAAATGGATGGCTAGATGGATGATGGTTGGATGGATGGACACTGTTGAATGGCTGGATGGCTGCAGGAATAGATAGTTGGATGGACAGAGAAAGACAGAGGGAAAGAAGACAGTTTTGTGTTGCTATGAGAATGGACAGATGGATGGATAGAGAATGAAAGACAGAAGGAAGATACACTATATTGGTAAAAGTTTTGGGACGTCTGCCTTCACATGCACATGAATGTAATATGGAGTTGTCCCGCCCTTTGCAGCTATAACAGCTCCAACTCTTCTGGGAAGGCTTTCCACAAGGTTTAGGAGTGTGTTTATGGGAATTTTTGACCGTTCCTCTAGAAGCACATTTGTGAGGTCAGGCACTGATGTTGGATGAGAAGGTCTGGCTCGCAGTCTCCGCTCTAATTCATCCCAAAGGTGTTCTATGAGGTTGAGGTCAGGACTCTGTGCAGGACAGTCAAGTTCCTCCACACCAAACTCACTCATCCATGTCTTTATGGAGCTTGCTTTGGTCACTGGTGTGCAGTCATGTTGGAACAGGAAGGGGTCATCCCCAAACTGTTCCCACAAAGCTGGGAGCATGAAATTGTCCAAAATGTCTTGGTATGCTGAAGCATTAAGAGTTCCCTTCACTGGAACTAAGGGGCCGAGCCCAACCCCTGAATTCAATGATTTGGAGGGGTGTCCCAAAACTTTTGGCAATATAGTGTACATGAGTGATACTATAAGGAAAGTGGACTGATGGATGGATGGATGGATGGATGGATGGATGGATGGATGGATGGATGGATGGGCAAAAGTGAAGTAAAAAGGAGTATACTAGCTTAAAATTTCCAATTTACAGACCACTGCATGTACTGTAGAGGATCTTTTTCATTTACATCTAGGTTTGTGTTTCTGCGTTTTACTAGGTTTATGAAATTCATGTGCGTGATAAAAAAATAAGTCTACATATTTATCTTCTGCCTATTTTTTATCTGAACGCAGAGTGCATTAACAGTCATTATATGAAACATTTGAAAAGGTTAATGCAAAAGTACCTTCTTTTTTTTTACTAAACTTCATTGTTCATATTACTCAATGTGAGCAGAATTTGTTTATAATACAAAAGCATGTGATTTGAGGTATAACAGAGCATTTGTGCGCAGTAGAGAAGAGAGAGTGTGTGTTCTTTGTGTGTCGGTGTGTATCACATTAATCGGTTCATTCAAGTGTGAATCCTCCAAAGAACCTCTCCAGGAACAGAGGCACGAACGGACAGCTGGCTGTCAGTGTGCGCGCATCAAAGGTCCTTTTAGCTAGCGTGAGCTGGGAGATGCTGCTAGCGTGTGGTCAAGAACAAAAGCTATTCAGGTTTCAATCGCTAATGAGCTTCAATCGGCGAAGGCTACCGAGGCACATCCGATTGCTAATGAACTCGTGAAGCTCCCGTGGGCGCGTCAGCTCACCGGATTAGCACTTCAGCACGAGATGCGAGCTAATGCATGTTCTTGTGATGATCATGGAAACGCTATTAGGCTCATGAAGTCTCTTCTGTCGTTAGGACACACTGGCGAACCACATGCTAAGCCTGAAGCTTGCTCTAATGAACACACACACACACACACACACACACACACACACACACACACACACACAACCTAATGACTAGAACTTAAATGTCACATCCCATTATGAGTGCCGCTTTTGCCTCAAGAAGGAAAAAACAACAACTAGGTAGCGGAAAAGTGAGTGCAGCTCCCTCCATCTCATTTTTTTTTTCTGACAGCCAAACGTGTTTGTGCAAGTTCAATTAATGAGTAATTCCTTCAGCTGTCACTTATTAAAAAAAGGAAAAAAAGAAAACAGCAATTACTGCTCTGATAAAGCAGATGGACTGTTTTGTCTGGCATATGTTGTGCATTCATTAGGATGTTCATAACTGCAAGACACACACACACACACACACCCCATCACAAACACACACACACACACACACTGAGTTGCAAACACTAAACATGGTTTATGCAGATGTGTTAAAGCGTCTCAGAACACGGCCTCTTCCTCTTAACAATCCTGTAAAAAGAAACCCGACAGGGTATCGGTGTATCTCTGTTCTCTGTCCTGAGGCTCTAAGGGAGATTGTGGAAGGGTTTAACGAACACAATTTTAGATTAGATTATAGTCAAGCAGTGTATCAGAGTACGACGTGGTCTGGTTGTTGATTTCTCTTTCCATTTTGAGGCAACAAGGTCATAAAACAGAAACATGGAAACACAAGGGTCTAGAAACATAGGGCTGTTTCACAGAAAATCCATCAAGGAGAACATATGACCCCAGGAACATACGAGTCTCTGAAGATAACATGGAAAAGCTGAAACAGGATTCTGTGAGCAAAGGAACATGCAAACATCCGGCCCTGAAAACAGTGCTTTTGGATCATACAGTTCTAGGAAACATAGGACTATAGAAACATGGTGCTGAAAGGGGGAACCCAGAACACACAGGGGTGGGAACATAGAACCCTGAAAACCTGTGTCTGAAATACAGTGCATTTTCTCAAATTGCTTTAATGTTAATGCTGGTTCTGATAGACAGGTGTCAGAATACACAGTGCATCACAGTTTGTTGCGTACAGGGCCGCATAGCCACAGACCAGTCAGGGGGCCCATGCTGACCCCTGTGCACCGCCGAACAATGGGCACGTGAGCATCAGAACTGAAGGCATCAGAAGGCGGCCTGGTCTGACGAATTATGTGTGCGTCGCTTTCCTGGGGAACACATGGCACCAAGGTGCACTATAGGAAGAAGGCGAGCCGGCAGAAGCAGTGTCACGCTTTGGTCAATGTTCTGCTGGGAAACTTTGGGTCCTGCCGTCCATGTGGATGTTACTTTGACACGTAGTACCTACCTAAGCATTGTTACAGACCATGCACACCCTTTCATGGAAACACTATTCCCTGATGGCTGTGGCCTCTTTCAGCAGGATAATGCTCCGTGACACAAAGCAGAAATGGTTCAGGAATGGTTTGCTGACCACAACAACCAGTTTGAGGTGTTGACTCCGCCTCCAAATTCCCCAGAACTCAATCCAATTCAGCATCTGTGGGATGTGCTGGACAAACAAGTCCGATCCATGGAGGCCCCGCCTCACAACTTACAGGACTTAAAGGATCTGCTGCTAACATCTTGGTGCCAGATCCCACAGCACACCTTCAGGGATCTAGTGGAGTCCTTGCCTCAACAAAGGGGGACCAACACAATATTAGGCAGGTGGTCATAATGTTATGCCTGATGAGTTTTATATATATAGAGAGATAGAGAGAGAGAGATAGATAGAGAGAGAGAGAGAGAGAGAGAGAGAGAGAGAGAGAGAGAGAGAGCGAGAGAGAGAGCGAGTAAGTATGGAACCCTGGGAACATGCTACCAGGATTACATAGAAAAGGCTGAGTTTATTAACAGGCCGTTAATTCTGTTCATCATTTGTGTAGTATTGAGCAGAATCACTGCACCACAGCATGACAGTTTAAACACCACATACTGTGGCTTTAGGATGATGTAACTGGCTCCATGTGCTAACAAACAGACAATCCTGAGCTTTGTGTGTGTGTGTGTGTGTGTGTGTGTGTGTGTGTGTGTGTGTGTGTGAATGTTTACAGCAGCAGGGTGTAGGAGGAGAACTGGTTGAGAAAGGAATGAAGGAGAGGAAGGTCAGTGGTGAAGATTAGAAGAGGAAGAGTCTCAGCAATCTTGACAGCCTGGAGTGTGAGCAGAATAACTCAAACACACACTCACCTACCCATACACACACACACACACACACACACACACACACACACACACACACACACTCTATTCCTCCCCTCTTGTGTACTCCATCTCTCTCACTTCTCCTGTGCCACTTCTAATGTTCATAATTATCCGATATTAAGATGCGTCCAGCGGTTTGTGGTCCAATGCCACAAACAAAGACCCAAATCAGGGGTGCCTGGCTTTAATGATGGTCATGATTGCATTCTTTAAGCTGTCCTTATGTGTGCACACACCAAACACACACACACCAAACACACACACAAAGAGATTCAATAAAAACACTTAGAAAATGCCCTGGCCTCCCACTCAGGTCAAAATAATCACAAGCAGGGCAAGTGACAGGGAAAGGATGTGTGTGTGTGTGTGTGTGTGTGTGTGTATTGGTCAAGGACAAGTCATCACCAGGGAGCCATGAAGCATCAATAATCAATAAACCTCATAATTAAACCAGACAAAAAAACCGGCTGCATTTAGCTTTAGGTTGCGGTTTCGGACAGAAGGTTATTAATGTTCACTCTTTAACCATTCTGGTGTATTAAATGTGTGATGAGTTTATTGTAAAACGTCACAGCAGCAGATCCCAAACATTTTCAATAAAATCTGGTTTAAATTAGGGATAATATTTGCCCCTCCAAATCACTGAGTTCAGGTGTTGTTTTTCAGGGGTTGGGCTCGGCCCCTTAGTTCCAGTGAAAGGAACTCTTAATGCTTCAGCATACCAAGACATTTTGGACAATTTCATGCTCCCAACTTTGTGGGAACAGTTTGGGGATGACCCCTTCCTGTTCCAACATGACTGCACACACCAGTGACCAAAGCAAGCTCCATAAAGACATGGATGAGTGAGTTTGGTGTGGAGGAACTTGACTGGCCTGTACTAGTTTGCACTGCTTAGTTACTAGTTTGAAGCTTTCTTCTCCAAAACCCACTGGAAAGCCAGACCTGTTAGCTGGCTAGGTGTTAGCTGCGTGTCGGTCATGTGATGTTCGGCACATTGAGAAAGACTCCTGGTACGATAAAATGGCAGTCTGATCCAGAACAGTGCGAGACTGACGAGGAGCGAGGGAAATAAAAAGCGATTTACAGTAGAACGAGTCTGTAGCATTAATTTCATGTTTAATAAAGCTTTATCTGCGTGAATATGATATTGAGCCAGCCGAATAGTCACTCACACACACACACACACACACACACACACACACACACACACACACAGTCCTCTCCTTCGTGTCTCAGCCTATTCCCACCTCCATTCATCTTCATAAATCACATTGACGCTAGTGTGCACTCCTCTTTCTCTCTGTCGCTTCTTCTACAATCACTTTCTTTCCTCTTACTTTCATCCTTTCAGCCTCCCCTCCTCCATTCTTTCCTTCCCCTCCTCCAGTCTATGCATTATTCTCTTACACTCTCTCTTTATCTATCAATCTGTCCGTCTGTCTGTGTCTATTTATCTGTCTGTCTGTCTGTCTGTCTGTCTGTATCGATTTATCTGTCTCTCTCTCTCTCTATCTATCCTTTCCAATGGTCTATCTTTATTTTGTCATCCTTTTATTCTCAGCCTCCCTTCCTCTCTTCCTTTCTTTCCCTTCACTCACACTTCTACCTTTCTCAGTCGTTTATTCTATCAGTTTTCCAACATCCAACTTTCTTTTCCTCCATTTTATCTTTGTTTTTTAATTCTTTTCATGCCCTATTATCTACCTGAACTTTTTACTCCGTTTCATCTTTTCAGTATTTGTTCACTCTCTGTTTTCCTTTGTCCTTATTTCATTCTTTATAGTTTCTTTCACTTCCTTCATCTTTTTCATTTCTTACTCTCTCATTTCTCTTTCTTTCTCTCAATTCCTATGTCTTACTATTTTTGTCTCTCTTCTTCATGCTATATTCCTGCCTTCATTTTTTCCATCCCCCTGTCTCACACACACACACGGGGAAGGGGGCTGGGAGGGAGGGAGAGAGAGAGAGAGAGAGAGAGAGAGAGAGAGAGAGAGAGAGAGAGAGAGAGAGAGAGAGGGAGAGAGAGAGAGAGAGGGAGGGGGAGAGAGAGAGGGAGAGAGAGAGAGAGAGAGAGAGCGCTGCAGTTTTATGAGTCTTGGGAGGTCAGAAATGCTGGAACAGGATATATCTTATTGATGGAGGGTCATCCTGCATGACCTTTGACCTTGTCCTGACAGTGAGACCCACACCTGGAAAAGCATCACCTTTCGGAAACAGTACAAAATAATAAGTTGCTAGAAAATGGAAAAACCCAGCGAGGATTTTAACTTCAGATATATATTTGCTGAAATCGTAATCAGACTCCATTTTAAACCTCCTGCTGTTTACGGAACAACGAGCTTGCGCTGATTTTTACTTCGTTAATCTCCAACGCCCGCTGAAAGAACCAGATTAAAGGCTGCACACGTTGTTTGTGTCATATTTTCTTCAACTTTGGTCCTGTGACTGTGGCAGTGTCCAAAGGCCATTAATCATCACCAGATCAATTTTCATCTCCAAGTTTTTTCACGCTAGACTTATTTTATGGATATAAATTGGTTGCAATGGTTTTAGTCGATATGTACTTCACCGAGCTCGAACGTCCCCGAATTCTACTTTTAACTGGAGAAGATTACAGAGCTGTGCAGAAAAGATGATTATTGAAGGAAACAAAAGCAGGCCAGGAGGAAAACAAGGCGAACGATTGAAGAGAAGGAAGATAATTCCATAAGACAAGAGGTTAAAAAGGAGGAGTGATTAAACCGTGATGAATAAACCGATACGTTAGACGGAGAGGAGATAAAGAGAGGAAAACGAGAAAGGTGAGAGGGGACGAAGGACAAAGAAAAAAATAAGATACTCGATTAATGGATGGAAACAAAGTCAACTGAAAGAAAAGAAAAAGTAAAAACAAGATAAAGGAAGTGAAAATCAAATCAAATTACAAGATGAAGTCGGGTCCATAAATATTTGGACGCGAAAAAAGTTATTGTTCTTTTTGTTCTGTCTCTTACAGCAGGGGTCCCCAACCACCAGGCTGCAGACCAGTACCGGGCCGTGGATCATTTGGTATCGGGCCACAAAGAAACAATATTCTTATAATTTAATATATATAACTTAAAATTATATGTATTTTATTTCGAAAAATTGCCACTTCCAACCGCGCTTCACTCCCGCATTTCACTCAGTCACGGGTTTTTCCATACATTAGCAAGTCCGCAAGCTAACCCACACTAAAATGACCCAAAAACAAAATGTTACCCCGCCCAAACCAACCAGATGCCGCCGTAAAATGGTCCGGTATCAAACCGGTCCATGGTACTAAAAAGGTTTGGGACCCCAGTCTTACAGAATCTGTTCTCCGCCCCTTTTTAAGGAACCAAAAGTAATTGGGGGAATTGGCTGCTCAGATGTTTCATGGCCAGGTGTGTGTTAATCCCTTAATTTTTTCCCTTACAAGTAGACATAAAACTCCACCCCTGGTCGGAGTCTCGTGGCTTGGTGGTGCTCACTGCTGTTGGGGAGGGATCTGCGTGGACAGCCTGTGACCAGGGGACTGCTGTGGACAGAACCACTCGGAGACGATCACACCATCACAGAACTGCCGTTGCATCGGTCAGCTTGCGACAGCAAGGTCTGTAATGAACTCAGAAACTACACTGACCCAATAGTTCCTCAAAGAGCTCTTGGTTGAACTCTCAGTACAAAATCCAAAGAGCTGTGACTGACAGTGAAGCAAGCCATCATCAGGCTGAAAAATCAAAACAAACTCAGCAGAGAGAGAGAGTAAAAACATTAGGAGTGGCCAAATTTATGCTGTTTGGTGTGTGTTTAAAATAAATAAATAAATAAAAATGCACCGCTGAGATAAGAGACACCCAGAGGCCCGGAGGAGGACAGGAAACAACTGTGGTGTATGACAGAAGAAATGTTTCCCCTGGTGAAGAAAAACCCCTAAACAACAGATGGAGAACGTGTCAAAGTCAACAACCTCACCAGAGTAAATGCAGAGACTTTAGTTTGAGACGTACACCACCGCTAATCCTCAAAAATACAAGAAAGACTGGATTAGAGTTTGGCAAAAAAACTGCTAAAATAATTCTGTACAGTTCTGGTACAACATCCAGTGGAGAGATGAGCAGATTTACGGCTGGACCTCTTGTATTTATTGATGTTGTGACTGCTGACAAAAGCCGCAGGATGATTTCTGAAGTTTACAGGACGATACGATCTGCTCGCTTTCGGAGAAATGCTTCAGAGTTCAATGGACAGAGTTTCACACTGCAGATGGACCACCACCCCGAAGCAGAAATCGAAACGAACCCAAGACTTTTTTTATTTTATTTTTCAGTCAGAGAATTGGAAGAGGTGGAATGTTCTGCAACGGCCAGATCAATCACATGACCCGAATCTAAATGAGCTGTGTTTCTACTCGCTGAAGGAGAGACGGAGCACCGCAGGAACGAGCAAGACGTGAAGACAGTGGCAGTGAAGATCTGGCACAGGTTCACCAGACAAGAACCCCGGCGTCTGGTGTCTGTGATTTGTAACGAGGTATTAAAACTGACAGTTTAATTAGTGAACATGTTTAGTCTAATTACTTTTGGCCAAACTAAATTAGCACTTTCAGCTCCTCATTTAATTTCAGTTAAACAGATAAAATAATAATTACCATGTTACTGTCCAAATATTTGTGGCCCTGACTATGCACAGAGGAAAAGTAATCAAATTAAACCGTTAGACAAGAGAAGAATTACACACCAGAAGGAAACAAGATGAGAAAAAAAAAAGAAAAGTAAAATAAGACGAAATGAACGTGAAATGGAATACGTGAGATCGGCGACGGGAAAAAGACGATGGAAAACTAATGAGACAAAAACATGACACACGGATAAACGAGAGGAAAATGTGATACAGAAACTGATAAACGAGGAACAAATAAACAAGTGTAAAAGGGGAAAAAGCTGATAAATGAAAGGAAAATGAAGCAAGAGAGAGGAAACAAATGATAAACTAATGAGACAAACTGGTAAACGAGCAGAAATCAGAATAAAGCGTGTAAAAGAGGGCGCATTAATAAAGACGAGGAAAATAAAATAAAGTGTTAAATGAGAGGAAAAAGAGATACGCAGTGGAACGCTGATAAAAGAAATCAACAAGATAAATGAGGCAGTCTCGGGAAGATAAACCCACAGAGATGGAAAAGGATAACAAGGTGAACCGATAAAACAAAACAAACTGATAGATGAACTAATGATAATGGAAGTGAAAGACTGATAAGGAGATGAGGGGAAAAGCCAGACGCATTAATAACTAAGAGAATAAATTAATGAGCCAAGCAATGAGGGAAAGAGACGAATACGATAAACGAATAAATTAGATCAGTTGTTCACATCGGTGTAAAAAATAAACTGATACACTATATCACCAGAAGTTTTGGGACACCCCTCCAAATCACTGAATTCAAGTGTTGTTTTTTCAGGGGTTGGGTTCGGCCCTTTAGTTCCAGTGAAAGGAACTCTTAATGCTTCAGCATACCAAGACATTTTGGAATGTAATATGGAGTTGTGCCGCCCTTTACAGCTACAACAGATTCAACTCTTCTGGGAAGTCTTTCCACAAGGTTTAGGAGTGTGTTTATGGGAATTTTTGACCGTTCCTCTAGAAGCACATTTGTGAGGTCAGGCACTGATGTTGGACGAGAAGGTCTGGCTCGCAGTCTCCGCTCTAATTCATCCCAAAGGTGTTCTATGGGGTTGAGGTCAGGACTCTTTATGGACCTTGCTTTGAGCTTTCCCAGAAGAGTTGAAGCTGTTATAGCTGTAAAGGACGGGCCACCTCCATATTACATTCATGTGCATGTAAAGACAGATGTCCCAGTTTTGGCCTGTCTCACAGTCTCTGCTCTAATTCATTCTGAAGGTGGACTCACCAGTCAAGTTCCTCCACACCAAACTCACTCATCCATGTCTTTATGGAGCTTGCTTTGGTCACTGGTGTGCAGTCATGTTGGAACAGGAAGGGGTCATCCCCAAACTGTCCCCACAAAGTTGGGAGCATGAAGTTGTCCAAAATGTCTTGGTATGCTGAAGCATTAAGAGTTCCTTTCACTGGAACTAAGGGGCCGAGCCCAACCCCTGAAAAACAACACCTGAACTCAATGATCTGGAGGGGTGTCCCAAAACTTTTGGTCTATATTTCATTGTCAAGTGCACTTAAATCCAGAATCAGGCTTTAACTCCCTTTCTATTTGACACTCTTAACACCATGCATGCAAATCCTGCACGAATGTCTGAGTAGCGCTTCAGTCGTAGCGGTGTTACGGTATGTGCGGTTGAATCTATCTATACGCTTTCTATTTATTTAAATATTCTAGTTATAGCATTTTATATATCGAGTTATAGTGACAAATGGTATGGTGCTTGCATATGGGTTTATATGATATTGTTATAGTAAACTGTCTAGACTAGAGGGAGTAGAAATGACGCATCATTTCTCATTCTCTTCATTTTAATGTTATCTCGGTTAAGAGTATCTTTTTTATTTAGTCTCTTTTCCCCCTCACCGGTCTCATTTTTCTCTCATCCTCTCACAAAGCACAAAGGCTTCTCAGATTAATGGCATTAAGGGCTTTTGATAATGCCTAAGTTTCTGCCTTATGAAATATTCAGATTGGATAAAAAAAAAAAATGAGAAGAAATCTCATCTTTACAGCAGCGTTTTTCTTTCCCCGTTAAGAATATCCTAGTGTGTATCTGATATATTCATTGTAAATCCCTTGTTATATAATACAGAACCTAAAGGAAAGTAGGTCTGAATCAGTGTCTTAGCCGGCCCACACACAGACTCCCACGCTTAATCCCCTAACTCGAGCGGGATCCCATTAAACATTTACATTACAAATTTCCTCTTCGCTAAAGCAGATGAGTGTAGAGGAAGAAGAAATGACACGAGCGCAAGCGTCTCATTGAATATAAAAGATTGATGAGTGCAGCGCGATGACCTGTACCATTCAAATGCCGCCTCTCTGTGGATTCTGGCCTTTTGTTAAAAACCAGGTTTTATCTGAGCAAACAAGGATTTCCCTCCACCTCTCCTTCATTCAGTCTGGGCACTGAGGAAAATCCTGTATAAAGTTCTCTCAGTGGTTGGGGGATAAAGAGCGCAGCAGCTTACTGTCTCGAAGCAGAAACTTGGCACTGAAACAGGAACACAAATCTGCTCTGAAACCTAAATGACTAAAATGAGGGCCGAGTTTTAATTTGTGAGTAAAAGTCAACACCAGGTTTATATTCAAGTCCTCGGTTTCTATCCTTCCTCTCGTGTACATTCCTCTCATGTACACTATATTGCCAAAAGTTTTGGGACACGCCTCCAGATCATTGAGTTCAGGTGTTGTTTTTCAGGGGTTGGGCTCGGCCCCTTAGTTCCAGTGAAAGGAACTCTTAATGCTTCAGCATACCAAGACATTTTGGACAATTTCATGCTCCCAACTTTGTGGGAACAGTTTGGGGATGGTCCCTTCCTGTTCCAACATGACTGCACACCAGTGACCAATGCAAGCTCCATAAAGACATGGATGAGTGAGTTTGGTGTGGAGGAACTTGACTGGCCTGCACAGAGTCCTGACCTCAACCCCATAGAACACCTTTGGGATGAATTAGAGTGGAGACTGCAAGCCAGACCTTCTCGTCCAACATCAGTGCCTGACCTCACAAATGCGCTTCTAGAGGAACGGTCAAAAATTCCCATAAACACACTCCTAAACCTTGTGGAAAGCCTTCCCAGAAGAGTTGAAGCTGTTATAGCTGCAAAGGGCGGGACAACTCCATATTACATTCATGTGCACGTAAAGGCAGACGTCCCAAAACTTTTGGCAATATAGTGTATATAAATATGACCGCATTCATTCATTAATCGTACTGCAGTGTGTTTTTCCTCATGAAGGATATTTTATCAGTATTATTCTGGTACAGTTTCCATGAAACACTTCAGGCTGTGTTCTAGCTAGCTAAATCATTCGGTCAGTAATACTACCACGAGACTTCTACTCCTGGCTCCTAACAAGTCTCTCACCACACTCCAAAAATCTACTCACCGAAATCGACGAACGCAGACTGGCCCACTTGTTTGATGTTCTCTGGTGCCTTCGCTGTGTAGTTCCTGGTGAAGTTTCCATCCTGAACAAAAAGGACATTTGACGTTAAAAAAAAAATGCATTCGATTCCTCAACAAACAATTTATATCTGAGTGACAGCTCTGAACTTCAGCATCGTCGTCACTTGGCTGGCGGACAGAGCTGTCAGCGCCGCTGTTAGGGAAATGCTACTAATTTAGATATGTATGTGAACGAGGGAACAGTGAGTGACACTATCAGAAAAAGAAAATGATATACAGGACGCAGTAGAGTCACAGATAAACAACACCGGGCCGGTGGTGATGAGGGGGTAGATTCAGAATGATTGACGGGTAAATGGAACCTACAGCTCCACAACATTCAGATTCAGATCTGTTTCATGACGTTGAAGATTTCTTTTTGAGAAACGTTCCAAGTAGAGTTCCTGACCACATTATTATTATGGTACTTCAGCTTAAATCTTAAAGCTCTGTTCTAAAACGAAATAATGTATTTCTACTCTGAGTTCTCATTAGAATGTCAGCAACTTTAAGGTTCTACAAGAAATTCATCCATTTCTGGTTCTGTCCAAAACACTAGTGTGACTATCCACCTAGTGTTCTTACAGGAACGGCATCCTTTTCTGGCTCTGCTCCGAACATTAGAGCTAATATCAGCTCAGTGTTCTTAAAGGAACCTCAGACATTTTGTTTCTGTCTCAAATCTACCCAGTGTTCTTGCTGGAACATCAGCCATTACTGGTCTAGTGCCAAATATTATCTTGTTAGTGTTTGTACAGGAGCTTCAGCCATTTTCTTTCTTTCTCAAACAACGTAGTTGGTATCTACCTAGTGTTCTTACAGGAACATCAGCCTGGAACATCAGTCTCCTAACAAATATTTTCTACTCAGTGTTCTTACAAGAACTCCATCCCGTTCATTTCCCATCACTAGAGTTAATATCTACACTTATATTGCAAAAAGTTTTGGGACACCTCTCCAAATCATTGAATTCAGGTGTTGTTTTTCAGGGGTTGGGCTCGGCCCCTTAGTTCCAGTGAAAGGAAATGCTTTAGCATAGAAAAACCACTTTGGACAATTTCATGCTCCAGCGCACCAGTGCACAAAGCAAGGTCCATAAAGACATGGATGAGCGAGTTTGGTGTGGAGGAACTTGACTGTCCTGCACAGTGTCCTGACCTCAACCCCATACAACACCTTTGGGATGAATTAGAGCGGAGACTGCGAGCCAGACCTTCTCGTCCAACATCAGTGCCTGACCTCACAAATTCGCTTGTAGAGGAACGGTCAAAAATTCCCATAAACACACTCCTAAACCTTGTGGAAAGCCTTCCCAGAAGAGTTGAAGCTGTTATAGCTGCAAAGGGCGGGACAACTCCATATTACATTCATGTGCAGGTAAAGATAGGCGTCCCAGTACCCTGGCTCGCAGTCTCCGCTCTAATTCCATTCCATCATTTATTGTTCTTACAGGAAGGTCCAGCCCGTCTGTCGAAAAAACCCGAGAACTTCTGTATGTTTCACTTCTACTTTCTGCATCTGGTCAGTCTAGTCCACATACAGTACAGGCGGTATGCTAATGTTCAGTTAGCTGAGTAACAAGAAGGCCAACAAATACAACATTGTTTCTCCTTGCACCTCTATCTGCACTGTCCCCAACCACTATCATTTGGGCTATCACCTAGAGATTAATATGGCTGTACGGGCAGGGTGTGATTATGATTGGCAGGCAAAAAGGCGATGGTGGAACACAGAGGAGACAGAACTGGGCCAGATAATACTAGTGTAGAGGAAATGTTGAATTAATTATAGTATGATTATATTGATTACAGGCAGGGAATGGCTCAAGAACAGATGGAAACTGCTAGCTGTCCTACAGCCAACACTAATGAGACAGAAACATGCAAACACACATACAGAAAACACACACACACACACACACACACACACACACACACACACACACACCTAGCGACATAAATGACGTCTCTCTGCAGCGAACGCGAGCTCAATAACGGAGAACGGACAGCTGGAGCTCCATATGGATCTAATAATGTGTGGATCAAAGCCACAGCACCATCAGGAACCATTACTCAAAAATCACACACACGGGATACAGGATAGAGGCTGGAGAGGAGAGAGGTTGGGACACAACATTAAAGAGCGAGTGTGTGTGTGTGTGTGTGTGTGTGTGTTTGAAAGAGAGAGAAAGAGACTGAAGATGAAGGTCCAAAAGTTTGACAAATTGTATGCCATTTTCTGAAAAGTCTTCAGAGGGAAGTGAATTTGAACATTCACAACACAGCACGAAAGTCCAGGCTCTTTTTTAATCACCTTTTAGCACATCTTTCTATATTTCACAGACATGAGAAAATATTCCCCTCCTTTTCTTGCATGTGAAAGGTTTGCTGCAGCGCTGACAGATTTCACTTGAATTCTCCAGCAGCCTCCAATCTGTATCTGTGGATAAACATAAATCCTCCTTCTCAGACACGAGGCATCCGCAGGGTTCGCAGCTCTGTCCGTTCTGCTTCTTGCTCAGATAATTGGGCAACGTGCTCAGACGAACATCGCCCCTAGTTCCACCACACCTCTGCCTTCTACATCATGAATTATAATGCACGTGTGCATGAGTTTAAATTATGACTGGCCATAAAATAGAAGAAAAGTTTTATTATTTAAAGCTAACACTGATTCTACTACAGATTAGAATATTCATGATGCATGGCATATATGGGGATGTGGTAGCTTAGTGGTTAAGGCATTGGACTACTAATTGGAAGGTTGTGTGTTCGAATCCCAGGTCCATCAAGCTGCAACTACTGGGCCCCTGAGCAAGGCCCTTAACCCCAAAAATGCTCAGTTGTATAAAAAATGAGATGAAAATGTACGTCGCTCTGGATAAGGGCATCTGCTAAATGCCAGAAATGTAAATGTATCATGATATAAAGGTTCGCTCACAAATTGCAGGTACTTGATTTGAAAGGTCACGATCTCGGAAAAGAGATTACATCATTGTATCTTTCATACTGAAATCTGTTTAGCATTAATCAATCATGGATCATATATAAAGCTGTTTACATTTACATTTCAGGCATTTGGGCAGAAACCCTTATCCAGAGCGAGGTACAAGAAGTCTGCATTAACACTGGTTCACTAGGTCACAGACTTGGCATACCATCAGCCTAAAAACCGTGTTGGGAGGAACACACACTGATCAGGTATAACACTGTGAGCAGTGAGAGGTGAAGTGAATAAGACTGAGTATCTCCTCATCATGGCACCTGTTAGTGGGTGGGATATATTAGGCAGCAAGTGAACATTTTGTCCTCAAAGTTGATGTGTTAGAAGCAGGAAAAATGGACAAGTGTAAGGATTTGAGCGAGTTTGATGAAGGGCCAAATTGTGATGGCTAGACCACTGGATCAGAACATCTCCAAAACTGCAGCTCTTGTGGGGTGTTCCCGGTCTGCAGTGGTCAGTATCTATCAAAAGTGCTCCAAGGAAGGAACAGTGGTGAACCGGAGACAGGGTCACGGGCGGCCGAGGCTCATTGATGCACGTGGGGAGCGAAGGCTGGCCCGTGTGATCCGATCCAACAGACGAGCTACTGTTGCTCATATTGCTGAAGAAGTTAATGCTGGTTCTGATAGAAAGGTGTCAGAATACACAGTGCAGGACGGGTCAGGGCTGATTTAGCAGCAAAAGGAGGACCAGGATAATATTAGGCAAATGGTTATAATGTTACCGTACTGTTCGGACATCTAGGGGAAGTTCACTCCACCATCTCGGTGCCAGAACAGAGAAGAGTCTAGATGTATCCCTACCTTTTACCCCGAGAGATGGTGAGATCAGTCAAGCAGTGCTAGAGGATCTCAGGGAGCGTGGTGCAGTTGATGTTTCTTTGTTTAAACAGCATGTGTGCATGTTCACTTCAGCTAGCAGGTACTTTATGCTTTATAATGTTAGAGAGTTGATATAAAGTGCATCAGCCTGCTGCTTCAGTGACCTTTAATAATTGAGTAGGGTTGCAGTGGAGAAGAGCAGGATTTGGTTCAGCTCGTGTTTGTTTGTCACAATCCCTTGTTGTAAGTAACTGATTACTGTTTTGATTGACATTGTTAATTGCGATATACGATCACAGTCTAGTGTCGTAAACACTAAGCATTAACGTTAAGTCACATGGTATCACCTGATACGGAGTAAATACCAGAATCAATACCGAAGCATTCCCGAGATTCTTCAGTCTCCTTTAAAAGCTCATGTTGCTTTACTAAAAAATTTAAGGTCTGTAATTTCCAAGCCTCACATTTTCATTGCTGCACTTCTGTCACGCAAACCTTAATAAACCGCAGCCTATTAAAATTTTAGCTGCTTGTGCTCTCATAGAGAGAGAGAGAGAGAGAGAGAGAGAGAGATGAGATTTATATAGGCTGGAGTGTAGCAGGCGTGTCAGTGTATCGCACCGTTAAAGGTTATTGAACTCATGCTCATGTGGGGAAGACTACAGCAGTGCGGAGTGTTTCAGCTCCGATTCCCCGCAGCGGCAGTCGATCTGCTCTGACAGAAAAAAAAACCCTATCGTTCTTCTCCTGCTGCCCATCAAAGCCGCTGTTCACCGGGAGCTCGGCTCTATCCTGCGCTCTATTAGACATTTTATGGTTTCTCTTCAACATCACCGTTACCTTACTTACCGTTTCAGTGAACATTAATCACACATGAAATGATCACAGGTACTAATGAAGGTTTTTTTTAATGCTAACTAGATTTTTAAGTCCATGAATATAATGTATTTACGTTGCCACGGAGACACCAAAGCCAACTTTTATGCGATTTGACACTTCCAGTGTCAAACTGGATGATAAAATTTATTTTTTACATTTTTTCGTCATCATTTTAGAGGAAGAAAACCTTATACATGCGCTTTTTCTGTCGTACGTCTATCTGACCGGTGCTACAGCTACACTGAGCTGCGCCTGTCGCAGTGTGAAAGGCCTGCACAATGTGTAATTACTGCAACTACACCATGGATGGAGCTCCAAATTCCCACTCCTAAAAAAACACTTTCACACCGAAGAAAGCAGCGGCGTAAATGGCCTCAATTACATCTGATGAGACATTTAGCATCAGAGTGAAAGAGAGAGAGAGAGAGAGAGAGAGAGAGAGAGAGAGAACTTAACCATAGAATTATCGCAGATAGAAATGGTATATTGCTGTTTTTATATATATACACATATATATATATATATATATATATATATATATATATATATATATATATATATATATATATATATATATATATGTGTGTGTGTGTGTTGTGTTTCTCTTTTTCCATGTGTGTGTGTGCATGTTGAGATGTGTCATCTCCTGACACGACATCTACACACCATCACACACCCCGACACGAGATCTACTGCATATTAACACGAGCATATTAATGCATCCAGAATGGTCAATAATTCATAACTTCATGCTACTTTTCTTGTCAGTGACTTTTGATTTTGTAGGAACTGTGTGTGTCACATGAATACAGTGAGATTGTGATGCTCTATAGAATGACCAAAGGTTAGTGTGTAAATATTAAAAAAAAGTTAGAAGGTCGAGTACTGAGCCCTGGGGAACGCCCTCAACACCACTAGCAGAAGCAGGGTTGTGTTTGCCACTAGCAAGAAGGCTGATGTACATTTGCGTGATGGGATCTGAACCTGAGCTGAGCCTGTAAGCCCAATAACTGACAGAAGGGAAAAGAGCATGACATGATTTACAGAATCAAAAGAAATGCCGAGACAAAGACACAGGAGAATGTTCAGCGGAGAGAAGGGGATCAGTCACCGAAGCGCTGAGAAGTTGGCCGTAACTAACATTCAGTGTTTAAAAGCTTTATGTCGTGTCTCACCTCATTATCATTCAGCAGAACAAATCTCCCTGCTGTCACGCCTATAGAATTTCAAATCTGAACTATAACAGCACGGAGAAAAGGGATAGAGGAGAACGAGGTGGAGAGAGGAATCAAAATTCACACAAACACTCTGCTCCAGGGAATTCTAACGTCCTCTAAAACCTAAAGCCAAAAAGCAGAACTGAAATTAGACAACTATTTATATACGTGTAAACATGTCTGGCTACATCAGAAGGACATTGCAGTGCTAAACGTGGTCATGGTGTATGTGCTAGGATCAGAAAAAAAAAAGAAAAAACTTCTATCCAACTCTATCTAATCTCTAGCATGATTGGTCCAAAGGTGTAGATTTTATTTATAACATTACAAGTTGAACCCATATGTGGCCACACCTCCAAATCAATTTTGTACTGATAGCATCTTGGTGAATTTAACCATTCACCAAAAGTCCTGACCTCAACCCCATAGAACACCTTTGGGATGAATTATAGCTCGCAGTCTCCGCTCTAATTCATCCCAAAGCTGTTCTGTGGGGTTGAGGTCAGGACTCTGTGCAGAACAGGCAAGTTCCTCCACACCAAACTCACTCATCCATGTCTTTATGGACCTTGCTTTGTGCACTGGTGTGCAGTCATGTTGGAACAGGAAGGGGTCATCTCCAAACTGGGAGCATGAAATTGTCCAAAATGTCTTGGTATGCTGAAGCATTAAGAGTTCCTTTCACTGGAACTAAGGGGCTGAGCCCAACCCCTGAACTCAATGATTTGGAGGAGTGTCCCAAAACTTTTGGCAATATAGTGTATATAATCATAATCAGACACAGTAATGTCAGTACACAGTCTGATACACTGTGTGTGTGTGTGAGAGAGAGAAAGATACGTATTCAGTCGTTCTGAATAATGCAGACTCTCCATCTCATTACACGCTGCTCGATTATCTCACTACATCCACCGCCTCTGCTGTTAGACAAATGTAGCTAGCAAATAGCGCTATTAAAATGCTAATATCGACCCTGCTTGTTTGTTTAGTGTGAGTACAGTAATGGCTTCGCCCACAGTCTACAGTTAAAGCATTCGATTTACACAGTCACAAGAGACTCAGGCCGTGTGTGTGTGTGTGTGTGTGTGTGTGTGTGTGTGTGTGTGTTGTAGTGTAGGAGGCAGTGTTAATGCCCAAGAGTGGAAGGAGAAAGTAATTAAAATGAAGTGAGGTAGAGGGATATGAAGCCACTGGGCCATGGCCAAGTACAGTAAAACCCCACAGCAAAGAGCCAGGATTACTGAGGTCTTACAGTAGTGTGTGTGTGTGTGTGCGTGTGTGTGTGTGTGTGTGTGTGTGTGTGTGTGTGTGTGTGTGTGTGTGTGTGCGTGCGCATGAGAGAGAGAGAAATGATACGCTCAGGTGTGAAAAAAAGGCACAAATGCAGTTCTGTGGTATTATAGCTGCCCATGCTAGCAGCATGCTTACATCAGCTAATCCCACAGGATCTCCTTCTCGATTTCCGACAGCATCGGACATCATTTCTGACACGACTTCCAGAGGATTTTTGACAATATTTCTGTTTCTGACAGGATTTCTGAAAGGACTTTCCAACAGGATCTCTCACAGGAATTTAGACAGGAATTCTAACTTCCAGTCAAGATGTCATAACTGCACCACAGACTGATGGGATCTACTGCAGGATTTCAGGCAGGATTTTCGGACAGGACGTCTGATAAGACAAGGATGTTTAGTCACGTCTCAGCGGGACAACGAGGACTGAGAGGATCTCAGAAATTTAGACAGGAATTTTAGTCAGGATTTCTGACAGGAATTAAGGCGGGGTCTCGGAGGAATATAGACCGGATCTCTAACTTGGACTGGATTTTCTTTTAAAGAAAGTTAGGATGGATGACAGGAATTTATGACAAGATGTTTAGTCGTGCTGCGTGTTGATTCGTAATGACCGTTACCATTAGCTAACAAGTTTTATTGCTAACCTTTGCTAGCTAGCTAACGAAATGTGATCCATTTGTCTCTGTGTTAAACCTGTTTAGATGAGTGTATACTGATCCATGTTTTAAATTCTCTCTCTCGGTGTGTGTGTGTGTGTGTGTGTGTGTGTGTGTGCGTGTGCATGTGTGTAAAGCCTAATCAAGCGGGGATAAACAGGAAGAAGACGGAACCCAAAATGGCTGCTGTAGATGGATTGAGGTGGATGAGGTTAGAGATTAACTTCCCCCTCTTTAATCACTGCCCCAATTATCCCCAGTATCTCCCTCTCTCTTTTTTTCCTTTTTCTCCATCATCTTCCTTTTCTCAGCTCCTGCACTAAACTCCCCCTGACACACACACACACACACACACACACAAACATTCTCTTCCCCCATTTTGTTCACTGCTTCCTTTCTCCTATTTGTCTTCCTTCCTCCTCGTCCTCTCATCATCTTCCTCACTGTTGCATGCTCCTCCTCTCCAAGGTAAGGAAAACTGCATTAACCTACAGTTTCATTTTCGGCATCTAAAAGAACGAGTGAAGATACAGTCTAGACCTTTTTTCATAAGGATTCTCTTTCTCCATTTCTCCTCCAGCTTCCTGTTTCATCCTCCTCCGTCTCCTGCTGCCTCCCTTCACATCCTCATCTCTCTCCGTATGAAATGATAAGGTTCAGTAGCTGCTCTCAGCTGGGAGGAGAGTTAATACTCCACTCGTCTCTTCTCCCTTTCTCTCTCTCTTAGTTGAGTACAGGAACAAAGAAGGAGTGTAGCGGTTCAGGCAGAGTAAGACAGTTCAGAATGGGTGAGTGCTGCTGTGTCCTTTCCACACACACACACACACACACACACACACACACACACACACACTCTCTGACCTTTACAGGACTGCTGAGCGAACACTGCCCTCCTGCACTCTCTCTTCTCAACTCTTGACTCATTTATCTTTCTTCTCTCTGTGCTCCATGAATCTCATTTCTTCTCTCTTTTTTTAATTCTCTTTTCACTCCCATGGTGTCCACCCTGCATGTCCTCTGCCCCAAACTTATACCCATCCTCCTCCCTCCATCCTGTCGTTCCTCTCTTTGACCTTCGTGTTCCGTACAGACTTTGAACACACACTTTTATCTACTGACCTGTTTACATTACTCTGAAACGTTGTCTTGACCAAGTCTTAGCCAGTAAAAATATGAGAAATTTATCGAATATTAATTCATTAATGAATTAAGGATCAAACAAATACAAGAAGGCATTGAGAAAAAAACATTAATAATACATTTTAAAACTTTTTTAACCATTATGTCATAACGGTAAATATTACAAATGTTTAGTTATATACAAGATTTTTTCAGGTGTTAATTTTTCATTAAGTACACTGACAGGTGAAGTGAATGAGACTGAATATCTCCTCATCATGGCACCTGTTAGTGGGTGGGATATATTCGGCAGCAAGTGAACATTTTGTCCTCAAAGTTGATGTGTTAGAAGCAGGAAAAATGGACAAGCGTAAGGATTTGAGCGAGTTTGATGAAGGGCCAAATTGTGATGGCTAGACCACTGGATCAGAACATCTCCAAAACTGCAGCTCTTGTGGGGTGTTCCCGGTCTGCAGTGGTCAGTATCTATCAAAAGTGGTCCAAGGAAGGAACAGTGGTGAACCGGAGACAGGGTCATGGGCGGCCGAGGCTCATTGATGCACGTGGAGAGCGAAAGCTGGCCCGTGTGGTCCGATCCAACAGACGAGCTACTGTTCTTAAATTGCTGAAGAAGTTAATGCTGGTTCTGATAGAAAGGTGTCAGAATACACAGTGCAGGACGGGTCAGGGCTGTTTTGGAGCAAAAGAGGGACCGACACAATATTAGGTAGGTGGTCATAATGTTATGTCTGATCAGTGTATGTAAACATTTTCAGGTAAAAATAAAGAAATAAATTCTTATTTAAAACCAGTTCCAATATTTTAGTCATTCGTGACAGGATTTATAATTTATTCATTTATTTTTTCCCATTTTGCTGATAATAGACTGTTTCTGATTATCAGATCTCTAACTTCTATATTTGTAAAAGTCTCAAGCTTGTTTTATTGACAGCTGGTTATTCATTTATTTCAGTCAAAAAAGCAAATTTATCTTTTTAGTAAATCTGTCTAGAAACAAACAGGCTTAATCATCATCATCATCATCATCATTATTATTATTATTATTATGTAATGAAGAATATTAGTCATAATTTTAAAAAAAAAGATAAATAATGGAAATTATTTTATTTTTAAACATTTATATTAGTCATTATTAATATATCTGCCTATATTTGAGATACTATCTCTGTATGATTTACCCTATAACAGCCCCGGGGCAGTAGAATGAAAGGCTGTCCAAGCCCGTCTACCTCTCTCTGACCTTGCTGTGTTTCCATGGACTGATTTTATAAATTTGAGCTGTACATCTGAGCGACACTGAAGAACCCATCAGTGTTTAACTGCAGCGTTCAGACTCAGAGGAAAGGCGGGTGTGATGCAAGTCAAGGTGAAGCTTACCGTATTGATCCAAGTCTCGAACCCGTATAGTGAATTCGATCCTGTGCTGAGAAACAAATCTGTCAGGGGAAAAAAAAAAAAAAAAAATCAGAAGGAAAAACAAGTCATGAAATCAAAATGAAAAAAAGTCATTCAAGTTCTTCTTAAACTCTGAAAGTCCTCTGTGTACAGACAAAACTTTGCGTTAACGTACCAGGGATTTTTTCCCCCTCATATGCACTGTTGAGCGTCCTCTGGTGCTGCCGCTCAGTTTACTTTAATTGTTTTGATAAAAGAACGTAACTCCAGGAAGAACAAATCTAACGTGAGGAATAAAACACTCAGGGACATTGACGTTAGGGAAGATGATTATTTTCCTGCAAGAGCATGTCTCCAGGTGTTTTATTCCTCTTATACTACAGCAGTTTATTTATTAAAGAGTACATTTACAATGACATTTCCGGCACTTGGCAAACGCCCTTATCCAGAGCGACCCAGCAGTACTGGACTTGGTGGACCTGGGATTCAAACTCACAACCTTCTGATCAGAAGACCAACACCTTAACCACTAAGAGGACGTTATTTGGGTTTTGGATGAAATATGTAAAGATTTCTATATAGTTATGTAAATATTTACGTCAGTCCCTAACTCCTTATAAGACAGCTAAATATGATGAGGATGGTTATAGTCTCATTAATATTTAAATGCATTTTAATACTTTTTCTGAAAGCATCTTTAAAAATGTATATATACACAATGTTAATAAATAAATCATGTAAAAATAAAAAAAAAATAAAAAAAATTCAGATGCTGAATTATTTTTCTCCATCGCTATCTTTCCATTCCATTCCTGTAGAGCACCGTGACCATCCTGATCAGGTCGCTTTGACAAAGTCGGATTTAAACAACTCCGTGCGACCCGACCCTCGGGTACGTGCTAAGATCGATAGTACACACCGTCCGGCGTCCATCTTTCAGCTCAGATGATGATGGATCCTTCAGGTTCGATACGTCAATGCTCTTCACCCCCTAGAGCCCATGACGGTTGGACGGGAATGTGTTATTGCACTATTGATATCTCTCAAAAGCTCATGGCTCACATACGGAGTGTGTGAGACGGTGCGTGAGGCTTCGTCCGAAAGCCTTGTTTAGCTTAAGATCACCTCGCACCGTAAGCGATCAAGGCGTCATGATGCTGCGCTGCTGGTGTGTGAGCGCAGGGCGAGGGATATGAGATACAGCGTGTTGAAAGACATGCTACATCTCGGAATAAAAGTGTGCTGTGGTCTTTACAGATTCCAGATTAAACTGCAGAAGAAAAATTGTGCATCCATCTTTACGGAATTCTCCATTTTCTTTCCAACAAAACCTCTCTCTCATTCTCTCCCACTAGCTGGATGTGCAGAAAATGTTTCATTAATCAGACTGAGAGCACTGCTGCTGCTGTGACCGCACTGGCCTGATTACACACACACACACACACACACACACACACACACAAACACTGAGAACCACACTTAAATCCTAAAATCCACACACCTTCTTCACCTCAAACACAAAAACACACTAATCCTGAAACACACACTGTGTGTGAGAACTCAATTTCAAAACTTTCACATCCACCGACTGTGTGTGTGTGTGTGTGTGTGTGTGGAGGTGGCAAGAGTGAGAGAGAGAGACCATGGACTCCATCTTTTTGTTCCTATGATATGACTGAGATCCATCCTGTGACACGGTTCCTCTAAACGAACTCTGAGTATATTATAATGTTCATGGACTTCAGTTCAGCATTCAACACGATCATCCCTCAGCACCGAGAAGCTGGGCCTGCTGGGCATCAACACCCCCCTCTGCAACTGGATCCTGGACTTCCTGACTGGGAGACCTCAGTCAGTCCGGATCGGGAACAGCACCTCCAGCACCACCACACTGAACACTGGAGCTCCTCAGGGCTGTGTGCTCAGTCCGCTGCTGTTCACCCTGCTGACTCACGACTGTGCAGCAATGCGCAGTTGGAACCACATCGTTAAGTTCGCCGATGACACGACCGTGGTGGGTCTCATCAACAAGAACGACGAGTCAGCGTACAGAGAGGAGGTGCAGCGGCTAACAGCCTGGTGTAAAGCCGACAACCTGTCTCTGAACGTGGAGAAAACGAAAGAGATGGTTGTTGACTTCAGGAAAGCGCAGAGTGACCATTCTCCACTGGAGATCGACGGGTCCGATGTGGAGATCGTCAAGAGCACCAAATTCTGCGGTGTTCACCTGGCGGAGGACCTGACCTGGTCACTCAACACCAGCTCCATCACCAAGAAAGCCCAGCAGCGTCTCTACTTCCTGCGAAGGCTGAGGAAGGCTCATCTTCCACCTCTCATCCTGACCACCTTCTACAGAAGGACCATCGAGAGCATCCTGAGCAGCTGCATCACTTCCTGTTTCGGGAATTGCACCGTCTCGGATCACAAGACCCTGCAGCGGATAGTGAGGACAGCTGAGAAGATCATTGGAGTCTCTCTTCCCTCCATCACGGAAATTTACTCCACATGCTGCATCCGCAAAGCAAACTGCATTGTGGATGACCACACACACACCCCTCACACACACACACACACACACACCCCTCACACACACACACACACCCACCCCTCACACACACACACACACACACACACACACACACACACACACACCCCTCACACACACACACACACACACACACACACACACACCCCTCACACACACACACACACACCCCTCACACACACACACACACACACACACACCCCTCACACACACACACACACACCCCTCACACACACACACACACCCCTCACACACACACACACACCCCTCACACACACTCTTCTCCCTCCTGCTGTCTGGAAAGAGGTACCGTAGCATTCAGGCCCACACAACCAGACTGCTGAACAGCTTTTTTGTTCTGTGTAGCACCTCTGGTCCAGGAGGAACTTTGTTTCATTTCACCATGTACTGCATCAGCTATATATGGTTGAAGTGACAATAAAGCTTCTTTGACATGGTTATAAACATTTAGTCGTTTGTAATGATGTGAAAACAGGAGCACTGACACCTATGTCTACACTGGAGGCTGTGTTCTCTGAGGTGTGTGATTCCCAGTTAGCTATCGATTAAGTGTGTGTGTGTGTGTGTGTGTGTGTTTTCAGCACATCAGTGGCACTCATCCAACCTAGCCATCTAATCAGGAGTGTCTGAGAACATAATGGAGAGTGACAGAGGGGGACGTGACGATGGTTCTGACTCTGCTAATTAATTTGATTAAATATACCGTAGTTATATATTAATATGTGCCATGATTAGAGCTGTGATTAATTTCACGCTCTCGTTTCCATGAGGCACATAACGCCTTCCCATTCCTGACGGCCTGATTTGATTTCCCACAAAACACCAGGAATGCCTCCCTACTCTCTACAGACTTTGTGTTTTTTTTTTGAGTAACACTTGGTTTGAGTCACAGTGAAGGAGGTGTGGCCTCAGTGTTAGTCTCAGTAAAAGAGGTGTGGCCTCTGTGTGTCTGTCTCAGTGAAGGAGGTGTGGCCTCAGTGTTCATCTCAGTAAAAGAGGTGTGGCCTCTGTGTGTCTGTCTCAGTGAAGGAGGCATGGCCTATGTGCATCAGTGAAGGAGGTGTGGCCTCTTGTATCAGTATCAGTGAAGGAGGTGTGGCCTCTTGTATCAGTATCAGTGAAGGAGGCATGGCCTCTGTGTATCAGTATCAGTGAAGAAGGCGTGGCCTCTGTGTGTCAGTCTCAGTGAAGAAGGCATGGCCTCAGTGAAGGAGGTGTGGCCTCTGTGTGTCAGTCTCAGTGAAGGAGGCGTGGCCTCTGTGTGTCAGTCTCAGTGACGAAGGCATGGCCTCTGTGTGTCAGTCTCAGTGAAGGAGGCGTGGTCTCTGTGTATCAGTCTCAGTGACGAAGGCAGGGCCTCTGTGTGTCAGTCTCAGTGAAGGAGGCATGGCCTATGTGCATCAGTGAAGGAGGTGTGGCCTATTTGTATCAGTATCAGTGAAGAAGGCGTGGCCTCTGTGTGTCAGTCTCAGTGAAGGAGGCGTGGCCTCTGTGTGTCAGTCTCAGTGACGAAGGCATGGCCTCTGTGTGTCAGTCTCAGTGAAGGAGGCGTGGCCTCTGTGTGTCAGTCTCAGTGAAGGAGGGTGGCCTCTGTGTGTCAGTCTCAGTGAAGGAGGTGTGGCCTCACTGTTAGTCTCAGTGTTAGCTCAGTAAAGGAGGCGTGGCCTCTGTGTGTCAGTCTCAGTGAAGGAGGTGTGGCCTCTGTGTGTCAGTATCAGTGAAGGAGGCATGGCCTCTGTGTGTAAGTCAATGTAACACGTGTTGTTTTGCATACACAGATAATTATTAGTGTCTGTGTGACAGGACACACACACACACACACAGCATCGAGACCCGTCAGCATCTCAGCGTCTCTAATTGCAGGCTACAGTTACATCCCATAATTTTCAGGCCGGATCCTGACGCCGAGGAGGAGAAACACAACACTAAACACACTCAGTCAAGCACAAAACCTCCAAATGAGCAAAAATCGCTTTGTTAAAATAAATGTGTAGGGGAAAAATACAGATTCATGACGATATCAAAAATGTTCACATTAAAATGATGCCCGCAGAAAAGCGGGTTTAATATCAGGCAGGCAGGGAGGGTCGGTTCATCCGAAATAAAAAATGATCAAAGATTCAAACTGCAGGTTTTTTTGCTGCTGGAAATGGAATAAGGCTGTGTTATTTCTGTTCCTCTACACAGATTACAGACATCAACAAGCCGTGAGGGACTGCAGCGAGGAGAAAGTCAGACAGGACGGGAGAGGAGGAAGACAGTGGAACAGGAGGAACGGTAATGGGAATAGCGGGATGTTCCCGGATCTGTAACGGAAAAAGACGAGGCAGAACATGGTTTGTTTGAACACTCCCCCCCCCCCCTAAACAGTATTTCGTGTATTAAACCCGAACCCTCAGTTAATCATCTTTATCTCCAATGAAGGGTGCCAATACTTTACTGACTCTATAAAGACTATGTGCTGGTGTTTATGGATGCAATCAGACCGCCATCGATTAGCACTCCAGAGAGCCGCGAGCGCCGGCGTTTCAGTACCAGCCTCGATAAAGGTTTCCACTCTGTGACGCGCAAAAAGCTCACAGATCCAGCTGGAGTATTTCGAAAGTGCAAGAACACATCTCATTTATCTTCAAAGCTGAAACGTGGAACGCCGTGCAAGCTGGAAAAGAGCGAGGAAGGCGGAAAAAATGTCAGAGAACCT
>JAUCMX010000026.1:17024579-17027079 GCA_033459395.1 Hemibagrus guttatus
ACAACACATCAGACTTTTTATCTGTTTAGCGTTACATTTAATTTCACGCTAAACAAACGTCTCATCTCCTCCGTAGTAAATGAGCTGTTACTATAGAAACGATCAGAACTGTAAGAGCTGCTGTTACAGAGGACGGATCAACAGCTTCTGACCAATCAGAATGCAGAATTCAGCAGCGCTGTAGTGTGGGTTTAGGCATGCAGTGGAAAGATCATGGATCAACACGTCTTAGCTGTTCAGCTAAATTTAGGGAAATTGACCACTGTGTACATTTCATCCCCGACTAAATCAAACCTCAAACATCACCGTCTGTGGTTCCTGTTGAGGCAGAACTGAACCCCACCCTCACGGCGTCCAGAGTGTTTGCTCTGCCACTGAAATGTGATTCACTTATTTGGAAGTGCATTGTTTCAAATCTCTCTCCAGCTTAATTATTAATTACGATGCCAGTTCAGACATCACAGCCCAGTGAGCAAATATCACAGACATACAGAGAGAGAGAGAGAGAGAGAGAGAGAGAGAGAGAGAGAGAGAGAGAGAGAGAGAGAGAGAGAGAGAGTGTAACATGACTCCTCCACCCATCTGCTTCAAAACAACACACACACACACACACACACACACACACACCATCAGGTTTGGATCAAACAAGACTCAGTATCTGTTGGGCAGAAAGCAAGGCAGTGAAGACGCTCCATCTTGATTACAAGTGACTAAAGCAGGCCACAAAAACAGTCCATGGGAGGAGATTTATTTATTCAGTGCTGAAGAAAATGGAAAGCCTGTCCTTTCACACTCAGGATGAAAATTGCCGTATGGTTCTTAAACTCCCGGGGAAAGGGGAAACACACGATGCGTCTCTTTGTGAACTTACTCCATAAAAACATTTTCAAACACCTCCATTTTTTCAGTAGAAGCGGCTACAGGGTGTACTGTGCGCATGATGCTACAAACATACTGTTAGCATCAAAAAGCCATCATTAGGGGTCCAAGCACCCGCGTGTACCCCAGTATATTAGCAACATTCCCATCTTGTTATTTATTTCCAGTCTAAGTTCCTTTTCCTCTCACTGTTGACAGACCTATTAAAAATCTTTGCTTTACAGAATAAAATCTTACAAATTAACGTAAATATCATGTTGTCTTTCGGTTCAATAATGAGAAAATAAAATTTCCTTTGCAGCAGCTACTTTGAAAGCTTGTATTTCTGTAATAGATAATAAAATAACTGTGTTTGCATCAGTGTTTCAGTCTGATTGGTGGTTTTGACCGAGGGGCGGGACTTCATATTTAATGAGATTCAGCTGCTATTTTGAGTCTTAGTTGTTGCCCCATTAATACACTATATTGCCAAAAGTTTTGGGACATGCCTCCAAATCATTGAGTTCAGGTGTTGTTTTTCAGGGGTTGGGCTCCACCCCTTAGTTCCAGTGAAAGGAACTCTTAATGCTTCAGCATACCAAGACAATTTGGACAATTTCACGCTCCCAACTTTGTGGGAACAGTTTGGGGATGACCCCTTCCTGTTCCAACATGACTGCACACCAGTGACCAAAGCAAGCTCCATAAAGACATGGATGAGTGAGTTTGGTGTGGAGGAACTTGACTGGCCTGCACAGAGTCCTGATCTCAACCCCATAGAACACCTTTGGGATGAATTAGAGCGGAGACTGCGAGACAGGCCAAAACTGGGATGTCTGCCTTTACACAAACATGAATGTAATATGGAGTTGTCCCGCCCTTTACAGCTATAACAGCTTCAACTCTTCTGGGAAGGCTTTCCACAAGGTTTAGGAGTGTGTTTATGGGAATTTTTGACCGTTCCTCTAGAAGTGCATTTGTGAGGTCAGGCACTGATGTTGGACGAGAAGGTCTGTCTCACAGTCTCCGCTCTAATTCATCCCAAAGGTGTTCTATGGGGTTGAGGTCAGGACTCTGTGCAGGTCAGTCAAGTTCCTCCACACCAAACTCACTCATCCATGTCTTTATGGAGCTTGCTTTGGTCACTGGTGTGCAGTCATGTTGGAACAGGAAGGGGTCATCCCCAAACTGTCCCCACAAAGTTGGGAGCGTGAAATTGTCCAAAATGTCTTGGTATGCT
The DNA here is from genome assembly GCA_033459395.1 of Hemibagrus guttatus. Classification (NCBI taxonomy): domain Eukaryota; kingdom Metazoa; phylum Chordata; class Actinopteri; order Siluriformes; family Bagridae; genus Hemibagrus; species Hemibagrus guttatus. The sequence continues at coordinate 17,026,678 of JAUCMX010000026.1, forward strand.
GAAGCATTAAGAGTTCCTTTCACTGGAACTAAGGGGCCGAGCCCAACCCCTGAATTCAGTGATTTGGAGGAGTGTCCCAAAACTTTTGGCAGTTTAGTGTATTTGAAGCAGTGCCTTTACTCATATGTTTCTGTTTTCAACTAAACCTTTATTTGATTTTTTACAGCGCCCCCTATCGACATGACAGCATTAAAACCAGCACGCTAAGTTAAAGTAATTTGGAAATACAAAAACATTGCTGAGTTTTCTCCTAACTGGTTTCTTTCAGGCCAGTATGATTGGTCGTTATTAGAAGAAAGAAAAATCCTTTAACGCTGCTTGTATTTTTGACTCTTTTAAAGGAATCTTTGACGCCAGGATCCTGACTCACCAGCCGTGAAGTCCTTGTTAAGGTCGATGAAA
>JAUCMX010000026.1:17029579-17057079 GCA_033459395.1 Hemibagrus guttatus
TCACTCTGACCCCACTATAACACACACACACACACACACACACACACACACAGTGTTACCTGGGAAACACGTCTTTCTTTACATGAACTTTGGGTTTAAAATACGGAGCTTTAACATCAGCCAAGAAAATCACCAGCTCAGAGTCTGGAAAATAAACAAGTAAACATGTAAACAAACAATCCACACTCAGTGTAGTGCACTTTATTCCATATGTAGGGAAGATAAGATAAATAGAACAGAATCTCACACACGTACGTAGGGAACATCCCCAGATCACACACTGAGAGATATCTAGTGCACTATGAAGTGTGCCACTGTTTTGTTACCTATGTAGTGAGCAACAGAACCCGAACACTTGCCTTCACTCTTCTAACGGCTCTTTATTTCATATAAAGTTGACTAAATCGGGTTTAGGAACCATTATAATTTGCAATATGTAGTGCACTTATTTAGGGACTCATGTCACAGCCTATGCTTTATGTTGTGCAGTGTCTAGGATTTGTAGTGTGCACTACATAGGGAGCATAATGCATTACCCTATCTAGTATGATTTGGTACACCGCCCTACATCATGACAGCTTCGTTTATTCATTAAACAAGCAATTTAAAGCCATTAGATGTCAACATTCCCACCATAAACATAGCATTTAGTTTATTATGAGTTTAACCATTATTTGTTCACTGTGTAAAATCAATGTAAACAAATGTCCGTAAACGCTAACTGACGTTAGCATTAGCGTTAGCATTAGCACTGACAGCCGGTACTCGCCTTCTCTGATGACGAAAACATCAGTCTGTTTATCCGAGTTAAAATCTCCAAACGCAGACACCGTGCCCACATTTTCCGCCCCAAATAAATCTGCAGTCACGTCCTGGAGTCCAAACACGCCATGCTGAAGGAAAATAATAAAAATTATTAAAGGTAATAACGCGGTGTGTGTAGAGAGCCACATCCTGGTTGTTGTAGTATAGAAGAAAACTACACGAACAGGAATACGGCAGGAGATTTAACGGTAAAGTTCACGATCAGGTCCAGCAAAATATGTGTGTATATATATTTAACTATGGTGTCTGAAATATTATGTTATGTGTCGATTAAATGTTTTTAGTAAAAAAAAAATAAATCAATAAAAATAAAAGTGTTTAAAAATAACGGTTGCATCCTTACGTCACAGGATTCCCACTTCCTGGTTTACGACAGTATCGTAAATTGTTACTTGACAGTAAACATGGCAAGCCTAGCTGAGGTCGGCTGGAAGCTGTTGGAGTATAAGGCCAGATCTAAACGTTCAGGTTTGCTGTTTTCGCACGCACGGCATCGTTAACACACCTGAACTAATTTAACTGCAGGCTCTTGTGTTTTATTTAGTTGTTTTAAGTGTGCTTGCATGTGTGTATGCTGGTGTGTGTTGCGTTTCTGCCTGCGCAAGCTTAAAGGTCAGGCTTGAGTTAGTGTTACTGCAGGCTATTTTAGGGCCATAATACAACATGAACCTAAATATTTTGTCTTTAATTTTACACAAACATCATGAATGTCAATCTTTTGGAGGCATTTGAATCAAATAAGGTTTAATCTCTGATAAATTAATTTTATTTATCTGTATATTCATGCAGTAGACTGAAATCAGCCACATTTCATGAACAATTAAACTTCACCTCGACTGAAAAAATGAGAGAGAGAGAATGAATGTGTGTGAGAGAGAGAGAATGAATGTGTGTGAGAGAGAGAATGAATGTGTGTGAGAGAGAGAGAATGAATGTGTGTGAGAGAGAGAGAATGTTTGTGTGTGTGAGAGAGAGAATGTTTGTGTGTGTGAGAGAGAGAGAGAGAATGTTTGTGTGTGAGAGAGAGAGAGAGAATGTTTGTGTGTGAGAGAGAGAATGTTTGTGTGTGTGAGAGAGAGAATGTTTGTGTGTGAGAGAGAGAGAGAATGTTTGCGTGTAAGAGAGAGAGAGAATGTTTGTGAGAGAGAGAGAGAGAGAATGTTTGCGTGTAAGAGAGAGAGAGAATGTTTGCGTGTAAGAGAGAGAGAGAATGTTTGTGAGAGAGAGAGAGAGAATGTTTGCGTGTAAGAGAGAGAGAGAATGTTTGCGTGTAAGAGAGAGAATGTTTGTGTGAGAGAGAGAGAGAATGAATGTGTGAGAGAGAGAGAGAATGAATGTGTGTGAGAGAGAGAATGTTTGTGTGTGTGAGAGAGAGAATGTTTGTGTGTGTGAGAGAGAGAATGTTTGTGTGTGAGAGAGAGAGAGAGAATGTTTGTGTGTGAGAGAGAGAAATGTTTGTGTGTGTGAGAGAGAGAGAATGTTTGTGTGTGAGAGAGAGAGAGAGAGAGAATGTTTGCGTGTAAGAGAGAGAGAGAATGTTTGTGAGAGAGAGAGAGAGAATGTTTGCGTGTAAGAGAGAGAGAATGAATGTGTGTGAGAGAGAGAGAATGAATGTGTGTGAGAGAGAGAGAATGAATGTGTGTGAGAGAGAGAATGAATGTGTGTGAGAGAGAGAGAATGTTTGTGTGAGAGAGAGAGAGAGAATGTTTGTGTGTGAGAGAGAGAGAGAATGTTTGTGTGAGAGAGAGAGAGAGAATGTTTGTGTGTGTGAGAGAGAGAGAGAGAATGTTTGTGTGTGAGAGAGAGAGAGAATGTTTGTGTGTGAGAGAGAGAGAGAGAGAATGTTTGCGTGTAAGAGAGAGAGAGAATGTTTGTGAGAGAGAGAGAGAGAATGTTTGCGTGTAAGAGAGAGAGAATGAATGTGTGTGAGAGAGAGAGAATGAATGTGTGTGAGAGAGAGAATGAATGTGTGTGAGAGAGAGAATGAATGTGTGTGAGAGAGAGAGAATGAATGTGTGAGAGAGAGAGAGAATGAATGTGTGTGAGAGAGAGAGAATGAATGTGTGAGAGAGAGAGAATGAATGTGTGAGAGAGAGAGAGAATGAATGTGTGAGAGAGAGAGAGAGAATGAATGTGTGAGAGAGAGAGAGAATGAATGTGTGAGAGAGAGAGAGAATGAATGTGTGTGAGAGAGAGAATGAATGTGTGTGAGAGAGAGAGAATGAATGTGTGTGAGAGAGAGAGAATGAATGTGTGTGAGAGAGAGAGAATGAATGTGTGTGAGAGAGAGAGAGAATGAATGTGTGTGAGAGAGAGAGAATGAATGTGTGTGAGAGAGAGAGAATGAATGTGTGTGAGAGAGAGAATGAATGTGTGTGAGAGAGAGAGAATGAATGTGTGAGAGAGAGAGAATGAATGTGTGAGAGAGAGAGAGAATGAATGTGTGAGAGAGAGAGAGAATGAATGTGTGTGAGAGAGAGAGAATGAATGTGTGTGAGAGAGAGAGAATGAATGTGTGTGAGAGAGAGAGAATGAATGTGTGTGAGAGAGAGAGAATGAATGTGTGTGAGAGAGAGAGAGAATGAATGTGTGTGAGAGAGAGAGAATGAATGTGTGTGAGAGAGAGAGAATGAATGTGTGTGAGAGAGAGAATGAATGTGTGTGAGAGAGAGAGAATGAATGTGTGAGAGAGAGAGAATGAATGTGTGTGAGAGAGAGAGAATGAATGTGTGTGAGAGAGAGAGAATGAATGTGTGTGAGAGAGAGAGAATGAATGTGTGTGAGAGAGAGAGAATGAATGTGTGTGAGAGAGAGAGAATGAATGTGTGTGAGAGAGAGAATGAATGTGTGTGAGAGAGAGAATGAATGTGTGTGAGAGAGAGAGAATGAATGTGTGTGAGAGAGAGAGAATGAATGTGTGTGAGAGAGAGAGAATGAATGTGTGTGAGAGAGAGAATGAATGTGTGTGAGAGAGAGAATGAATGTGTGTGAGAGCGAGAATGAATGTGTGTGAGAGAGAGAATGTTTGTGTGTGTGAGAGAGAGAATGTTTGTGTGTGTGAGAGAGAGAATGTTTGTGTGTGTGTGAGAGAGAGAGAGAGAGAATGTTTGTGTGTGTGAGAGAGAGAGAATGTTTGTGTGTGAGAGAGAGAGAATGTTTGTGTGTGAGAGAGAGAGAGAGAATGTTTGTGTGTGAGAGAGAGAATGTTTGTGTGTGTGAGAGAGAGAGAGAGAGAATGTTTGTGTGTGAGAGAGAGAGAGAGAGAGAGAGAGAGAGAATGTTTGCGTGTGAGAGAGAGAGAATGTTTGTGAGAGAGAGAGAGAGAATGTTTGCGTGTAAGAGAGAGAGAGAATGTTTGCGTGTAAGAGAGAGAATGTTTGTGTGTGAGAGAGAGAGAGAATGAATGTGTGTGAGAGAGAGAATGTTTGTGTGTGTGAGAGAGAGAATGTTTGTGTGTGAGAGAGAGAATGTTTGTGTGTGTGAGAGAGAGAATGTTTGTGTGTGTGAGAGAGAGAGAGAGAATGTTTGTGTGTGAGAGAGAGAGAGAGAGAATGTTTGTGTGTGAGAGAGAGAATGTTTGTGTGTGTGAGAGAGAGAGAGAGAATGTTTGTGTGTGAGAGAGAGAGAGAATGTTTGCGTGTAAGAGAGAGAGAGAATGTTTGTGAGAGAGAGAGAGAGAGAGAATGTTTGCGTGTAAGAGAGAGAGAGAATGTTTGCGTGTAAGAGAGAGAGAGAATGTTTGTGAGAGAGAGAGAGAGAATGTTTGCGTGTAAGAGAGAGAGAGAATGTTTGCGTGTAAGAGAGAGAATGTTTGTGTGAGAGAGAGAGAGAATGAATGTGTGTGAGAGAGAGAATGTTTGTGTGTGTGAGAGAGAGAATGTTTGTGTGTGTGAGAGAGAGAATGTTTGTGTGTGTGAGAGAGAGAATGTTTGTGTGTGTGAGAGAGAGAATGTTTGTGTGTGAGAGAGAGAGAGAGAATGTTTGTGTGTGAGAGAGAGAATGTTTGTGTGTGTGAGAGAGAGAGAATGTTTGTGTGTGAGAGAGAGAGAGAGAGAGAATGTTTGCGTGTAAGAGAGAGAGAGAATGTTTGTGAGAGAGAGAGAGAGAATGTTTGCGTGTAAGAGAGAGAGAGAATGTTTGCGTGTAAGAGAGAGAGAGAATGTTTGTGAGAGAGAGAGAGAGAATGTTTGCGTGTAAGAGAGAGAGAGAATGTTTGCGTGTAAGAGAGAGAATGTTTGTGTGTGAGAGAGAGAGAGAATGAATGTGTGTGAGAGAGAGAATGTTTGTGTGTGTGAGAGAGAGAATGTTTGTGTGTGTGAGAGAGAGAATGTTTGTGTGTGAGAGAGAGAGAGAGAGAGAATGTTTGCGTGTAAGAGAGAGAGAGAATGTTTGTGAGAGAGAGAGAGAGAATGTTTGCGTGTAAGAGAGAGAGAGAGAATGTTTGCGTGTAAGAGAGAGAATGTTTGTGTGTGAGAGAGAGAGAGAATGTTTGTGTGTGTGAGAGAGAGAATGTTTGTGTGAGAGAGAGAGAGAGAATGTTTGTGTGTGAGAGAGAGAGAGAATGTTTGTGTGAGAGAGAGAGAGAGAATGTTTGTGTGTGTGAGAGAGAGAGAGAGAATGTTTGTGTGTGAGAGAGAGAGAGAATGTTTGTGTGTGAGAGAGAGAGAGAGAGAGAATGTTTGCGTGTAAGAGAGAGAGAGAATGTTTGTGAGAGAGAGAGAGAGAATGTTTGCGTGTAAGAGAGAGAATGTTTGTGTGTGAGAGAGAGAGAGAATGTTTGTGAGAGAGAGAGAATGTTTGCGTGTAAGAGAGAGAGAGAGAATGTTTGTGAGAGAGAGAGAGAGAATGTTTGCGTGTAAGAGAGAGAGAGAGAATGTTTGTGAGAGAGAGAGAGAGAATGTTTGCGTGTAAGAGAGAGAGAGAGAATGTTTGTGAGAGAGAGAGAGAGAATGTTTGCGTGTAAGAGAGAGAGAGAGAATGTTTGTGAGAGAGAGAGAGAGAGAGAGAGAGAGAGAGAGCGAATGTTTGTGTGTGAGAGAGAGAGAGAGAGAGAGTGTGTGTGTGTGTGTGTGTGTGTGTGTGTGTGTGTGTGTTTAAATAAATGTAACTAAATTAAAATGTCATGTTCATTGGAAACCCCTGAGTTGTAGGACTGTGTGCTGTATTGGAATGATTTCAGTCTGTAATTGTAAACATTAAAATAATAATGACTTAAAAACCTACTCTTCTTCATAAAATCCTAGTTGATTGACATAAAATTGATGTTTCGTAAAAATGTCCTTCACCGATGTGATGGAGTGCATAGGGAATAATAAACCTCTCGTTCTTCATCTGAACCAGAAATAAAGGTGCTAATAAACACACGTTTCAGTAAGCACTGGTCACTGGTGTCCCCATCAGGGCCGGAGTGTTAGCCCTCGCTGTCCATCTTTCACCTGGGAAAAAGACTGAAAATACGTTTAAGAGGGTTTTAAAGCCGCTGTGTTTTTACTACAATGTATGTGTACCTTTTTTTCTGGCAGAGATGACCCACTCTAGTTGACTGACTGTATATGTTGCTGCACATTTAATTCACCTTTAATTCTGTCTAATTCTTTTCTCCACGGATGCTGTACTAACCCTCAGAGCTTCAGTAGTGCTGTAGTCTGGTAACTTTCGGCTAACGAACAAAATGGCCGGCGAGCGTTCCCGTTCCCAACCCAGGCTCAGCAGACACGGTAAGTTTCAGGTGGTTGGGGTTGGAGAATGATGTGGATAAAAACTCATAATAAATGATTATACGTTATATAATGACTTCCCACAGCCAGGGACCTTCATAACTAAAATAATCACCGCTCCTCAGTACAGATTTATTTTACACAAATACACCGACCAGGCATAACATTATGACCACCTCCCTAATATTGTGTTGGTCCCCTTTTTGCTGTCAAAACAGCCCTGACCCGTCCTGCACTGTGTATTCTGACACCTTTCTATCAGAACCAGCATTAACTACTTCAGCAATTTGAGCAACAGTAGCTCGTCTGTTGGATCGGACCACACGGGCCAGCCTTCGCTCCCCACGTGCATCAATAAGCCTCGGCCGTCCATGACCCTGTCTCCGGTTCACCACTGTTCCTTCCTTGGACCACTTTTGATAGATACTGACCACTGCAGACCGGGAACACCCCACAAGAGCTGCAGTTTTGGAGATGTTCTGATCCAGTGTTCTAGCCATCACAATTTGGCCTTTCGTCAAACTCGCTCAAATCCTTACGCTTGTCCATTTTTCCTGCTTCTAACACATCAACTTTGAGGACAAAATGTTCACTTGCTGCCGAATATATCCCACCCACTAACAGGTGCCATGATGAGGAGATACTCAGTGTTATTCACTTCACCTCTCACTGCTCACAGTGTTATACCTGATCGGTGTATTTTGTAACTTTAAATACTAGAGTCAGTATTTAGCATGTGTCGAATAGTAGTCAGGCTTTTAATTCTTAAAGTTTACACCCCAGTAAATATAAGATCCAAGGTGGCATCACTGTAATGAATTAAAGAAATAAATATCGCGGATTATGTTTAACAGACTGCTGGGGCTCTCGGACCCCATTTTCAGAACAACTGGAACTTCAGAAGTCACACTACGGTTCCTGAAGCAGCATCCTGACTCTGAGAAGCGAGTCATTTACAAACAGACTCATGAGAGAAAGACTCATGAGGGGTTGGGCTCGGCCCCTTCTAGCATTAAGAGTTCCAGTGAAAGGAACTCTTAATGCTTCAGCATACCAAGACATTTTGGACAATTTCATGCTCCCAGCTTTGTGGGAACAGTTTGGGGATGACCCCTTCCTGTTCCAACATGACTGCACACCAGTGACCAAAGCAAGCTCCATAAAGACATGGATGAGTGAGTTTGGTGTGGAGGAACTTGACTGTCCTGCACAGAGTCCTGACCTCAACCCCATAGAACACCTTTGGGATGAATTAGAGTGGAGACTGCGAGCCAGACCAAAACTGGGACGTCTGCCTTCACATGTACATGAATGTAATATGGAGTTGTCCCGCCCTTTACAGCTATAACAGCTCCAACTCTTCTGGGAAGGCTTTCCACAAGGTTTAGGAGTGTGTTTATGGGAATTTTTGACCGTTCCTCTAGAAGCGCATTTGTGAGGTCAGGCACTGATGTTGGACGAGAAGGTCTGTCTCGCAGTCTCCACTCTAATTCATCGCATACTTCACCTTCTGAACCCTTTCCTCAGACGTTTTTTCACACACATGAACCATCGTTAGTTTAGACAATCTACTAACTGGGTTTGAATCTGGATTTAATCTCATTTTTATCTTTGATTGAATGAAGTGTTGGTCTTGGTGTTTCGCATGCTTGATCTGTTTTCCATTAAAATATTGAGTGTTATTTTTTTTCTATTTTATTTTCTTCAAAGAGATCGTTTAATAATATATATTTCGAAAAACATTTTTATACAACACAATATAACCAGCTGCTTTTTGCTTACTGTGTCTTTAAGACTGTTATATGCAAATGAGCTCCATTCTGATTGGATAGTTGCCTCACCTGGAATGAACAAAGCCCCGCCCCCATTTTATAGAATTGTATAGAAGTCTTACAGCTCTATCTATTGAATGATTTTAGATAAAAGTGACTGTCCATTCTTAAGTCTGTTTACCGAGGGCTAGCTATAGAGCTAGCAAAGAGATTAGCAAGGCGGAATTTTTTTTGTTCGAAGATCGTCAGTAAAAGCTAAAGCTAAATGAGATCTTTCATTTTCCTGTTGCGAGTTATTTTATAGCAGACAGCTTTGTCCTTCCTACTTAAAGGCTAATGGAAATTATGCTAATTTGCAGAGAAATGGGAGTTTTTTGGAGCTGAGGTACTTACCGTTAGCCAACTCCATTAAAATGTAAATCACTCCGAAGTGTCTGAAATAGTGCTTTAGCTTCAGGGCTTTTCCTCAGATTCGCTTTTCTGGGTTTGTGCCAGTCACATCTATAAAATTTAAGCTACAACTCCAAGATTGACATATTTTATTGACAAAAAAGATCCTTTAAAATCCACTCTTCGTGTCCTGTCGTGCTTTGTGGATTGGTGAATAAGAATTTTCTTTATTCATGAGGGGTTTTTTTTTTGTAGCTGAACTGAGCGATAAGTCTAACCCTTTCCGTCTGATGCGTTAATATCTGAAGCTCATTAAGTAGCTCGGGTCTCGGATCGAGCTCTGGATGAGTAGGACCTCCGAATAAGCCGTAGACGATGAAGTGTGCACTTGAGCATGGCTGCTGCTTTGGAGAGCTGAAGCGTGTCTGTAAGTGAACTAAAGTGCCCTTCAGTGTGTCAGTCTAAAGAGTGCTCAACTTTTCTCCATCATCAGGCTCCATTTATGAACCTCTCAAGCTGTCCATCCTGCACCGTGAGGATGAGCCTCTGTGGGAGAAACTGGACCGGTTCTACAGCGCAGGTGAGAGCTCCAACTTCTGACTCTTTTACATGGATAAAGTGTTTGGTCCTTAGGTGTTTGGTCTACATGGGTAAAGTGGAGGAGATTCCACTTACACATGGCGATTTACGTTCAAGATGCACCTTTGAGGAAACACGCACAGTTTATCCTCCTGAAGCACTCGAACTGAACAGAGAGCGTTTGCATAAAATTTGAAAATGAATCAGAATGAATAATGCGGTCTGTTGAAAAAAAAAATCATGGCTTCACCATTTGCAAATGAACCACTGAGTCACCATTTCAAACGAATCACAGAGTCACCGTTTGGAAATGAAACACTTAGTAACCTTTTGGAAATGAATCACAGAGTCACCATTTCAAACGAATCACAGAGTCACCGTTTTGAAACAAATCACTGAGTCGCAATTTGTACACGAATCACTGAGTCACCGTTTTGAAACGAATCACTGAATCACAATTTTGAACTGAATCACTGAGTCAAAATTTTGAACTGAATCACTGAGTCACCATTTGGAAATGAATCACTTAGTAACCTTTTTAGAAATGAAACACTAAATCATAATTTTGAAATGAATCACGTAGTCACTATTTGAAAACGAATCACGTAGTCATAATTTTGAAATGAATCACGTAGTCACCATTTGGAAACGAATCACGTAGTCACAATTTTGAACTGATTCACTGAGTCACAATTTTGAACTGAATCACTGAGTGACGATTTGGAAACAAATTTTGAATAAAAACCCTTGTCTCAAAAGAGGAGAAGTTACAGACCCTCCAATTGGTAATGGATAACTGTTTGAACATTAAGTGAAATAACTAATAGTCAACTGTTTAAAACGAATCATTTGTTCCCTCTGTGCAAATGAATCATGTTGAATCAGAAAGCCACCATTTAGAATTATGATGATGGACCCTTTTTAAAAAACATGATGGATTACAAGCACATAGGTCTGTGAATGAATTATTCCAGAGTTTGAAATTTTCTTGTATAAAAATCAATCACGGCAAATCACAATTCCTCACGTTTTCAAACTGTAGAGCCACTATTTATAACTGAGTCGAGTTTAACCAGAGTCACCATTTGGTAATGAATCATGATGAATTATAAAAGCCTTTTGTGTTTTAAAGAAGAAGAAAAACAAAAACAAGATGAGTCACGTTCTCGCCCATCTGTGAACGAGTCAGTCGACTCTTTTAATGCGTTAAATCTAGAAATAAATTAAAGTATAGATTCTCTTGTTTGTAAAGGAATCAAGGTAAATCACAGTAAATGAATCAGAATGAATTAAAGAGTGAACGAATGAATCGATTCACCTCATGTAAATGAATCATGGAGTCGTCCTTTGGAAATAAGGGTTGGACATGATTATGACGTCACTTCACTTTAAAAGAAGAAAAAAAAACAAGATGATTCACGATCCTTTCTATTGGTGAATGAATCAGTCCACTGGTCTAAAATTAATTTCTTCATTGCAAAACCTGTCACTATAGCATCAAGTCCAAAATGAGTCACTGAATCACTGTTTGCAAATAAACAGAGACAGAATGGCAGCAGCTGTTTAAAAAATGAATCCTATGAGTTGCCTGTTTTGAATGGATAATGGATTCACCATATGTAAATGACTCATGATCACAGAGCCACTCTGTTTGGAAGTTTAACAGTCCACTATCTGAAAATGAATCCAGATTAATATAAAATGTATTAAAAAAAATCAAACACAGTAAGTCACAAGTTCTCACTTGAAACTAAAACGTAGATTCACTGTTTGTAAATGAATCAGAGTGAAACTTGGAGTCATCTGAATCATAAATTGAATCAATATGAATTATTGAGCCTCTTGCTTAAAATGTCAAGATGAATCGTAGACTGGAAATGAATCGAGTTGAATCATCGAGTCACTATTGTAATTGAATCCCGCCGACTGTTTAAAAATTAATCAAGATGAATCATTGATTTTCGAACAGGAAACTCGATCACGGTGAATAATTAAGTCTCATACTTTCATTATTTGTAAATGAATCAAACTGAAACGTCGAGTTGTCTGTGAATCAGAAAGTGGATCAAGTTCAATTATTAAGTTTCCTGTTAGAAAATGAATCATTTGAGAATGAGCCATATACTCACTATTTCTAAGCATGAAGAATCCTGTATGAATCATGAACGAAATACTTTCTACGACTGAAACAAATCTTGCAGAATCAAAGAGTTAACATTTGGAAATGAATCAAAGATTCATAGAATACATGTTTGAATCCGGTCCATTGTTTGAAAATGAATCGCGGTGAGTCGTTTGATCGTGGACCTATTTGAAACTGTATTTTTAAAGGGATCTGACGAGTTTCTTGTGTAAAATTAAATCAGGATGAAAAAATGATTCAAAAGTCAATTGTCACCATGAGTCAACTCTTGGAGATGAGTCAAATGAATGAAAGAGTCGTTTAATAAATAATTCGGAGCAATCAAAGAGTCGACTGTTGAGAAACGAGTCGAGATTCAGGCAACAGTGTGACTCCGTGGGTGTGTGCTGGGGAAATAAGAGCATGCAGCGATTAGGCAGACGACGAGGATGATTTGCAGTTTGTGTAAAAATGCTTTATGTTATTAATCAACGCTTGTCCATCTTCCATCACCGGCTGACCTTCAGCCGTCTGTCTCTCTCGCTTTCTGCTCTCCACACCATTATTTTCCTCAGCTGTCATCTGTCACCGATTTATGAACTCGCGCCGATGCCAACTGTCTGCTAAATTGAGATTTAGCGTTTTAACCTGTTTCACAGTTTTTCCTCAGAGTTTTTGTACAAAAGTGGACGGATTTATTCAGGTTCAGGATTTGTCGCTGATCAAAAAAGACATAATTTCTCATTTTATTTTATTTTTTAAATTCCAGAGTGTGAAGATCATGATATAGTTTTAAGATCTTATCTCTCCAACTCACAATTAGCTTGCCCTAAGACCGCCCACTAGTCATTAATATTCATAACGCAGATCTCCAGTATGTATTAATATTCAAGGAGGAGAAGCGTTTTGAACTTTAAGCACAAAGTTTTGTCAAAAAAATGAACTTCACGCAGATATTATGGACACTCCTGTTCACTGGAGAACGAAAGATATGTTTATTTGCACACATCTTGTTATCCAGACAAATGAACGTATCCAAATGAAACTATTTTGATAGGATATTTGCTGCAGCTTTCTATAGTAGCTGTGCTCCTGTTCCACGCACGTGAATGGAAGAGGAATTTGACTAAATTTGTGGAAAATCGGAAACCTATAAAGGTTTCTTTATAGATCACAGTGTGTGCTTAATTTTGCACTCATTTCTGCAATCGCAAAAAAGAGAAGTAATGCATTCTCCAAATTCTGTTTTACAATTTTAAAGATTCAGTGCAAAATAAAACCTGTGAAATGTCAGTGTTTTGGGTAATTTATTACGATATTGTTTTTATATCGTCACGTTACCCAGAGCTAGCTGTCACGAGCCAATCACAGCGAGTTATTCAAACAATGTTACAGTTTGGAAATGAATCACGATGAATCAGAGTCAGAGTGAATCATAACGCAGGTGGAGATGAATCGTACACGAGGCTTTACATGACGGAGATAAAAACACACTCGCTTACAGATATATAACGTTATCTCGGTTACAAAAATACAGGATCAAAGTCTTACTCAAGAACCTGAAACATGTTTAGCGTTTCTATGCAGAACGTGCAACAGTAGAGAGGAAGTGCTTGAGGTAATTGATGAGGACACTTCCTCTCCCTGCAACAGTCCTGTTCTTATTCTTTATAACGGTTCACAAGTGATTCAGTACGATGATAGGGTCATTTGTGTCACTGTTACCTCTCTCGTTTGAAACTGAGGCTAAATGAATTATAGATTCACCAAAATGAATCATGACGAATCCTTGATTCATTAATTGGGAGAGACTCATGATGTATCACATGATTCAGCATTTGGAGATGAATCGTAATGTTGTCCTAGAGACACTATTTGTAAATTAATTTTGGTGAATTGTAGAGTCGGTATTTGGAAATGAATCATTGAATCACCATTTAGAAATGAATCATGATGAATCATTGAGTCACCATTTAGAAATGAGTCAAGTTAGATAAGTGCCTTCACCCATAAAGTTAAATGACGATTGCTGCAGACTTTCTCTCCCAGAATCCCTACCTCCCTCCTCCTCTACCTCTCTCCCTCGCTCCCTCCCTCACATATCTATCTATCTATCTATCTATCTATCTCTCTCTCTCTCTCTCTCTCTAACCCCCCTTTATTCCACTGCCTCTCTTCACCTCATCAGTCTTTAACTCCTATTCGCAAAGAAACCTCACACTCCTTTTATTTGTTTCCATCACTTTTCCCATCTCCCATGTTCATTCTCTCCATCTCTTTTTCCGGGTAGAAAATGGTGGCTGATACTGACACTCTGTTTGAATGTGCTGCATTAGGAGCTGATTTAAAGGCTCATTATATTGATAAATGATAAAGAACATGCGACTTCAGTGCATTTGCATCTAAAGTGCTTAGATAGTCTTCCTCCACTCCATCCTCGGATGGGCTATAAATGATAAGTTCTTTCTTTTTGTCTTTTTTTTTTTTTTTTTATATATTTACTTGTTGCTGCAAAGGCATTTGGCAGATATGCACAGAGTTGAGGGGAGTGTGTACGGAGGTGAGGGAGTGTAGACAAATGTGAAGAAGCAAGCATGAGGGTGAGGGAGTGTGCACAGAGGTGAGAGAGTGGGAGCGTGCACGAGGGTGAAGGAGCGTACACAGACGTGAGGGAGCATGGACAAATGTGGAGGAGCGTGCACGAGGGTGAGGGAGCGTGGACGATGTGGAGGAGCGTGCACGAGGGTGAGGGAGCGTGCACGAGGGTGAGGGAGCGTGCACGAGGGTGAGGGAGCGTGGACAAATGTGGGGGAGCGTGCACGAGGGTGGGGGAGCGTGCACGAGGGTGGGGGAGCGTGCACGAGGGTGAGGGAGCGTGCACGAGGGTGAGGGAGCGTGCACGAGGGTGAGGGAGCGTGCACGAGGGTGAGGGAGCGTGCACGAGGGTGGGGGAGCGTGGACAAATGTGGAGGAGCGTGGACAATGTGGAGGAGCGTGCACGAGGGGGGGGGGAGCGTGCACGAGGGTGGGGGAGCGTGCACGAGGGTGGGGGAGCGTGCACGAGGGTGGGGGAGCGTGCACGAGGGTGGGGGAGCGGGGAAAAAGGGTGGGGAGCGGGGACAAGGGTGGGGAGCGTCACGAGGGTGGGGGAGGGGAAACAAATGGGGAGGAGCGGGGAAAAATGTGGGGGAACTGAAACGAGGGTTTGGGGGGGGTGCAAAAGGGGGGGGGAAAAGCCGTAAACGAGGGTTTTTTGGGGGAGCGTCACGAGGGGTGGGGGATTAAATTTTTTTTTTTTTTTTTTTTTTTTTTTTTTTTTTTAAAAAAAAAAAAAAAAAAAAAAAAAAAAAAAAAAAAAAAAAAAAAAAAAAAAAGTTAATCCATATGCTTTCATTTTGTTGTTGTGCAGCTTTAGCTGATTGGGTTTAATTAGTCGTTTAGATTAATTAGTGATTTAAGGAAATGAACTCTAGAAGCAGGATGTGGCCGAGTTCCTGCCGATTGATTAATCATTCGACTGATCAGATAAAAGATGAGTAAAGTCCCCCCCCCCCCTCGCACGCTCTCTCTCTCCCTCACTCACTCTCCCTTTCTCTCTCTCTCTCTCTCTCTGTTTTTGGGGTCCACTCGGGTCAAACTATATTTTCCAAAGCACTTTATTATTACCCATAATTCTTTCCACGACCTGTTTGTGGGGCTGGACAGATAAGAGTGGATGTTCCTGCGGTCAGCACTCTGATGAGAATTCCGCTGAAGAGCTGATTACGCTGCAGCACAATACACACAGATTAATGGCCTGTGCTGAGGTTCCGGTCACTGCAGCAGCCAGCACTGCCTGGGTTTCTCTTTTATTGTCGTTTCTCTTCAGTTATTCTTTATTTTTATTTAATGCTGTGACATGAAGGTGATGAATGATGTCACACAGGAGACTTCAGTATAATTACAGGCTGTCAGTCTTCTGTAGGAGCTGTGTGTGGTCAGATCTCTTCCATTATTATATATGTGATCTGTCTGTCTGTCTGCTTGTCTAACTTTCTGACTGGATCAGTCTAACTCTCAGACAGTCTGTCTGATTAATTGTCTCCATATCTGACTTTCTCCCTGTCTGTCTGTCTAACTGTCTATCTCTGTCTGTTTCTGTGTTTGTCTGTCTAACTGTTTTTTTTTCTCTCTCTCTCTCTCTCTCTCTCTCTCTCTCTCTCTCTCTCCTCTCTCTCTCTCTCACTGTGTGTGTGTGTTTGTATGGATGTGTGAGAGAGAGAGAGAGAATCGTGATCATTTTACTAAACCCTTTGAGTGTTAATGGAGATTTTATACAGCAGGAAGGATCTTCAGTAATAAATCTGCAGATGTAAAACCTGTGCTGAAGTTACTCGCTGCTGTAATAAAGTTTATACAGACACATCCTAAACAACTCACACCGCCTCCGCTTGGAAAAAACACCCAGTGTCTGTGTAGCAGAGAGACACACACACACAGAGAGACCGAGAGAGAGAGAGAGACACACCGAGAGAGAGAGAGACGCACACACACACAGAGACCGAGAGAGAGAGACACACACACACGCAGAGACCGAGAGAGAGAGACACACACCCCACACACACACACACACAGAGACCGAGAGAGAGAGAGAGAGACGCACACACACAGAGACCGAGAGAGAGAGACACACACACACAGAGACCGAGAGAGGGAGACACACACACACAGAGACCGAGAGAGAGATACACACACACACACACAGAGCCCGAGAGAGAGAGAGAGGGGGGGTGCACTTCAGATGGAGTCGTACTTGTAATAATATGCACACCAACTTCAACAACACCTCTCTTACACAACACACACACACACACACATTACTGAACCACTTTACATCTGATAACTCATTCCCTCGTGTGTGTGTGTGGTGTGTGTGTATATGTGCGTGCAAGAGAGATTTATATTTATATTTCATGTACAGAAATGTCATGTCTATATTCATAGATAAAATGAAATAAAAAGTATTGCCCCCCCTCCATGAAAATGTTATTAAAAATCTCTCTCTCTCTCTCTCTCTCTCTCTCTCCCCCCACTTCCTGCATCCCCCCCTTCACTCTCTCTCTCACTCCCCCCTTTCTCTCTCTCTCCCTCTCTTTCTCACTCCCCCCTTTCTCTCTCTCTCCCTCTCTCTCTCTTTCTCTCTCTCACTTCCCGCATCCCCCCCTTCACTCTCTCTCTCTCCCCCCCCCCCCCTCTCCCCCTCTCTCCTCTGTGCAGTGAAGTGCACTATTCTGAACTATCAGAGCCCCACCACGGGTCTGTTTCCAGTGAAGACCTGCTCCGACTGTAAAGAAGCTAAAGTACGAGATTCACTTTACTGTGCTGCCAGTGTCTGGGCTCTGGCTCTCGCTTATAGGTGGGATACACTCCCCACACATTCCACTCACCACTCACTCCCCACACTCTCTCTCTCTCTCTCTCCCCCTTTCCCCTCTTTTCTCTCTCTCTCTCTCTCTCTCTCTCTCTCTCCCCTCCATCACACACTCGTGTGCTAATATTCTAACGGTCATGTAGAGTGGCGGCGCTCTGTCCGAGTCTCTCGGTCTGATTCAGGAGACCGCCTGAGAGAACCTGTGAAAGTTCTTCATTAAACCACAACACAGCCCCGCCCTTACACGCCTCCCGGGAAAGGCAGCAGCTACGATCAGCTGCATCACTAACATCTTTACTGTAGAGGTAAAAATGTCAGATAGATGACAAATAGAAAGTGAAAGAGAAAAATGAATAACAGAAAAAAATAAAAAGGGAAATGTGAGGAAAAACTAAAGAAGGAAAAGAACAACAAAATAAAAAATTAAATAATTGATAAAGTAATGTCCAAAAAAATTAAAAGGCTTAAATATATATTTTATAGATTAAAAAAAACTAATAATAATAAACAATAAAAGATGAATAAATGAATGAACGAGAATGGACAGACATTTTGGAATTTATTTTATTTTCTGTTATACAGATTTTCCAAAGATGTTTTTGTCATAATGTGATGTTAAATAATATAATAAATATTATTATATTATTTTTAATTATTGTTATTATTGTTCTATAATATTCAGTTCTAAAGTAATTTCTTTAATCATTAAAATTGCAGTTTATTGTTTTATTATAAAATTAAATACCGCTGTGTCAGTCCTTTATATTATTATTATTATTATTATTATTATTATTAATTAATGTTATTAATTATTAATAGGACGAAAAACCCCATTGCTCCTCCCGTATCCGAGGTTCGACTAACGGGTCGGACTCTCCTCTCCAGTACTCTGGAATAGACTTTCCCTGGGAGGCTGAGGAGTGTGATCCCCCTGTAGTTGGAACCTACCCTCCGGTCCCCCTTCTTAAAAAGAGGGACCACCACCCCGGTCGCCCAGTCCAGAGGCACGCCCAGTCCCTGACTGCCACGCTATGTTGCAGAGACGTGTCTGGACTTACAGCATGCACTGGGGCGTTTTGCAGCTGAGTGTGAAGCGGCTGGGATGAGGGTCAGCACCTCCAAATCGGAGGCCATGGTTCTCGACCGGAAAAAGGTGGCTTGCACCCTTCAGGGTTTGGGGGGGAGGTCCTTCCTCAAGTGGAGGAGTTTAGGTATCTCGGGGTCTTGTTCACGAGTGAGGAAAGGATGGATGGTGAGATTGACAGACGGATCGGTGCAGCGGCAGCAGTAATGCGGTCTATGTACCGGTCTGTTGTGGTGAAGAAGGAGCTGAGCCGGAAGGCAAAGCTCTCGATTTATCAGTCAATCTACGTTCCTACTCTCACCTATGGTCAGCGCTGGGTCATGACCGAAAGGATAAGATCTCGGATACAAGCGGCCGAAATGAGTTTCCTCCGTAGGGTGGCGGGGCGCTCCCTTAGAGATAGGGTAAGGAGCTCTGTCACCCGGGGGGAGCTCGGAGTAGAGCCGCCGCTCCTCCACATCGAAAGGAGACAGTTGAGGTGGCTCGGGCATCTGTTTCGGATGCCTCCGGGATGTCTCCCCGGGGAGGTGTTCCGGGCATTACCCCACCAGAAAGAGGCCCCGGGGGAAAACCCAGGACACGCTGGAGAGACTATGTCTCTCGGCTGGCCTGGGGAACGCCTCGGGATCCCTCCGGAAGAGCTGGAGGAAGTGTCTGGGGAGAGGGAAGTCTGGGCATCCCTGCTTAGACTGCTGCCCCTGTGACCCGGCTCCGGATAAGCGGAAGACAATGAATGAATGAATGAATAATTATTAATAACAAAATATCAAAATATGATTTATTCATGCAGTCGTTGCTTCGTGTGTCCGAATGTGTGTTTATTTTATTTAAGTATTTAGCTCTGTGGTCAGTGAAGCTCTGCTCTGCTGGACGTGGATTCTGTCCCCTCGTCCGCTGTAACCCCACACTGGAAGCACAGGATTAAAATGTTATTAGGGAGAAGAGGAGAATAATGTGTGATTAGCGCTTTTATAAATAGCTAAACAGGCGGAACGTAACCAGCTGAGCGTCCGGCGCTTGTTTGGAATGCCGGTAATTTGCCGGAGCAGATGTGTAAACACCTGGCCGAGAGGAGCGTAGGCTATTTTTCAGCGTGAATTAAATCCCGTGCTGCACACGTCAGGACAATTACACACTGTGTGTATGATTAAATGCTCGTATTTAACACCGGACGCTATTCAGCCGGACTCGGGTTGGGTTTCTGACCACGTTACAGTTCCTGAAAACTGAAATGGACGGAATATAAATCACTACTAAATATAGCAGCTGATGGAAACACTGATCTGTTTAAAATGTCAAGGTTAGGTCTTAATAACACACACACACTCACACACACACACACACACACACACACACGCACCTCTATCTGTCTGTCTGTTTCCCTCTGTTTCTCTCATCCTTCTACCTTCTCTCCCTCTCACACATCCCTCTGTCTCTCTCTTTCTCCTTCTCTGTTTCTGTCTCACTTTCTATCTTTCTCTCTCTTTTTCTGTCCCTCCCCCTGTCTCACTCTCTGTCTCACTCTCTAACTGTATCTTTTTAACTCTCCTCTCTCTCTCTCTCTCTCTCTCTCTGTTACTTTCACCCCCCCGTTTCACTCTCTAACAGTCTCTCTTTTTCTCTCTCTCTGTCTGTCTCTCACTTTCTGTCTCTTTTTCTGTCTTGCTGTTTCATTCTCTAACTGTATCTCTTTAACACTCCTCTCTCTCTCTCTCTCTCTCTCTCTCTCTCTCTCTGTTACTTTCACCCCCTGTTTCACTCTCTCTCTCTCTGTCTCTCACTTTCTGTCTTTCTCTCTTTTTGTCCCTCCCCCTCTCTCTTTCTCTTTCTGTCTCAGTCTCACTCTCTAACTGTCTCTCTTTCTCTCTGCCTCCCTCTCTATCTCCACCTCTCTTTCTCTTTTTTTGTTATTAATTTTTCTGTCTGTTTTTTGTTTGTTTGTTGATGTACAGACGCATCGATGATGACATGGGCCGCACACATGAGCTCGAACATTCTGCCATTAAATGCATGCGAGGAATTCTCTACTGCTACATGCGCCAGGCCGACAAGGTGAGTGTGTGTGTGTGTGTGTGTGTGTGTGTGTGTGTGTGTGTGCATGTTTGTTGTGCATCTTAATTCATATCTTGGTGCTCTGATTAACTAAGACAGGTCATTTTTAAGGACCCTACAGTGGTTCCTGAGCATCTTGGCAACCAATCAGATCAAAGGGGTATGTAGCGCTGTTGTTTTGCCCTTTTGCCCCATCGTAGAAGCCATTTACGGTTGGACAGTGGAATAAAATTATTAAACAATAACAAAATGCTGCTTAGGTCAAGTTGCACTGCAGGTCATCGCCACGAAACAGATTATTTTTCATAGTATGTTAACGTTTATTGGAGCTAGCTAGCTAGATAAGGGCACATGGGTTATTTTATTAGAAATAAAACAAAATAATTTGATTTAAAGATTCAGTTTAAAGCTAATGACATCCCTCAGGTCCCATCACTTAGTGATATTTAATATTTACGTTTTTAATTGTACTACAGAGCGCTTCTAATTCTTCTCAATCAACAGTGATCCTCAGGCAGTGTGTGTTTACACCCCCCGCAACACACGCTCGCTCTCTCTCTCTCTCTCTCTCTCTCTCTCTCTCTCTCTCTCTCTCTCTCTCACTCACACACACACACACACACACACACGGCCGGGTGTGTAATCACATCTTGGATATTGTTTCGTTTCATTTACTCCTGACCCCTTTATTCAGGGGAGAGCTTTATCATGTCTTAATTAGAGATCAGCGTTTATGCAGTTAATTGCACAGTGAGGTGCTCCATTAGCGTCTGTCTCCTCCATTCACCAAAAACATGGCAGCTTTCAGCACACCGCTAATGCTAACGCCGCTAATGTCGCTAATCGCCAGAGCGTCCAAGCTGTAGGTGGACACACGACAGACTGGGGGGGGGCTCTAAATGTATTATCCTTTACAATCACACACACACAGAGCTCCACACTTACACTTGGCATTTAAACACACACACACACACACTCATTACCAGTCTAATACAGCACAGAATCTCATTAAAATGTATAACAATATGGAGGAAGGTCATTTTAATGACATTGTCATTAAGATAACCTTCAAAGAATCAAATACAAACAAATTCACTGAGACTGACACACTGAGGCCATGCCTCCTATACTGAGGCCACACCTCCTTCACTGAGACTGACACACTGAGGCCACGCCTCCTTCACTGAGACTGACGAACTGAGACCACATCTTTTTTACTTATTTTGACACTGAAGCCACGCCTCATTTACCAAGACTGACACACTAAAGCCATGTCCTTTACACTTATTTTGACACAGAGGCCACGCCTTCTTTGCATAGACTGACCCTCTGGAGCCATGTCTCCTTCACGGAGATTAACGCAATGAGGCCACGCCTCCTTCAACAAGATTGATGCAATGAAGCCACGCCTCCTTCACTAAGACTAACGCCCGGAGGCCACGCCTCCATCACTGAGACTGACTTTCTGAGGCCACGCCTCCTTCACTGAGACTGATACTGAGGCCACACCTCATTCACCAAGTCTAACCCAACAAGGCCACGCCTCCTTCACTGAAACCGACACACTGAGGCCAAACCTGGTCTTTATGCTAGTAGACATGTTATTCCTGCTGAGAGATTCCTAAACAATAATTAACACCACACACCATCAGATCATGTCTTTACAGCTTGCTCTCTTTGATTAATATTCTTTAAAGAGTGAAGTGACAGATCTGCAGAGTGTGCAGGTTTTTTTTTTATTAGACTCTGTCTCCATTGCTGAAAGAACCTGTAAGTGAAATGTCTCACAGTGAGACGTCAGTACGAGTCCAGAATAAGAGACTGAGATTTAACCAGTGGACCGCGGTGGCTATAAATATACACGCAGTGTAAGCAGCTGAAGGAGGGAATTTTCTGCAGTATCTGTAGGATTTCTGTCTCAGAGAACAATCTGGAAGGACCACAGTGGCGTCCAGTTAATATCATGGTGTCAAATTATATTTCTCAAACAAGACGTCATCCTTCTTTATTAACGTAATACAGACAAATCTCTGCCTACACAGTTTGCTCAGTCCTTCCAGATTTCAATTACACTTCACATCACATCGAGTCTATACAAAAGTGTCAACACTCACAATATGAGTAAGTCAGGGTTTATACACTACATTGCCAAAAGTTTTGGGACGTCTGCCTTTACACACACATGAATGTAATATGGAGTTGTCCCGCCCTTTGCAGCTATAACAGCTTCAACTCTTCTGGGAAGGCTTTCCACAAGGTTTAGGAGTGTGTTTATGGGAATTTTTGACCGTTCCTCTAGAAGCACATTTGTGAGGTCAGGCACTGATGTTGGACGAGAAGGTCTGGCTCGCAGTCTCCACTCTAATTCATCCCAAAGGTGTTCTATGGGGTTGAGGTCAGGACTCTGTGCAGGCCAGTCAAGTTCCTCCACACCAAACTCACTCATCCATGTCTTTATGGAGCTTGCTTTGGTCACTGGTGTGCAGTCATGTTGGAACAGGAAGGGGTCATCCCCAAACTGTTCCCACAAAGTTGGGAGCATGAAATGGTCCAAAATGTCTTGGTATGCTGAAGCATTAAGAGTTCCTTTCACTGGAACTAAGGCGCCGAGCCCAACCCCTGAATTAAATGTTTTGGAGGGGTGTCCCAAAACTTTTGGCAGCATAGTGTATGTACTCTATATGATAAGGAAACAGATTTAGAATACAACACCAACCTCCCTCTGTCCATTTCAGTCACTTTTTAACGATCATGTAAGCAGTTAAGGATGTTTTGTGGTCTTTTTGTCTTCTGAGTGGAATGAAAGGATGGAAATTGTTAGCTTGGGAGAACCAGTCTCAAACCCAAAACAAGCAGATTGTATATTTGTTTAGTTTCTATAATCCTGTGATCTGCTCTAGGATGTTAAATCACGGCTTCTCCTGTGCCGGAATCGTCCCTCTTGAGGACAGTCCCATACATTTTGGATTGAAAACAGGTTTTAGGACAAGGACAATGTGTTTGTTAGGACAATGATGTGTCTGGGACGTTATATCTAAAGTCATTAGGATGAAGGATTGTTTATGATGATGATGATGTGTTTTTTTGGAGCTGTACTATGTTTGACAGCAGTGCGTTTCAGTGGACAGTGTATTTGTGTGATGAGGTGTGAGGGACAGCGGCGATGTGATTGGGATGATGTGAGTGTGTGTGAGAGTCGATGATGCTGTGTGAATGATCTGTGTTTAGGACAGCAACAGGATGATGTTGGTTTTAAGTTTACAGATGATGGTTGGTTTGGAGCCAATAACGATGTGTTTGGGACAATGACTGTGTTTAGTGTGAGAACAATGTGTTTAGGATAAAGAGGAGGAGAGGATGCTGATGTGTTTGGGATGAAGAGGATGGTGATGTGTTTGGGGCAATGACAGTGTTTTTAGTGTGAGAACGATGTGTTTAGGATGATGAAGATGATGATGATGATGATGATTGGGAAGATGACTCTGTTTAGGATGATGAAGATGATGATGTTTGGGAAGACGATGGTGTGTTTAGGAGGATGATGTTTGGGAAGGTGACTGTGTGTTTAGGATGATGATGATGATGAAGAAGATGATGATGATGTTTGGGAAGACTATGGTGTGTTTAGGATGATAATGATGATTGATGTCTCTCTCTCTCTCTCTCTCAGGTGGAGAAGTTTAAGCAGGACCCGAGCCCATACACGTGTCTCCACTCGGTGTTCAACGTTCGAACAGGAGATGAGATATACTCCTATAAACAGTGCAGTCATCTGCAGGTACTCTCTTTTTCCCTCTCTCTTTCCCTCTCTGTCCCTCTCTCTTTCTCTCTCTCTCTCTCTCTCTCTCTCTCTTTCTTTCCTGTCTTCACTCCGCACCCGTCACTCACGTCCTTACATTCATCACGCCCTCGATTACCTCCTGCTTTACACCCAGAGCGTGGCTTTGCTCTGAACGTTTACACAGAGAGTGATTAGAGGAAAGGTCACAGCAGGAGTGAGATGGTAATGACTCACCTCCAGACCCTCTGTCTCGTTATATATTATAGATTAGCTCCAGGCCGAGCTGAATCAGGGGGAAAACCCGGGACGGAATGTTTATTACGGATCGGCCCGGAGCTGTTCTATACGATACAAAGGTCAGCTGTTTAGGGGGAGAGAGAGCGAAAGAGACAGAAAGGGAGAGAGAGAGCAAAAAGGGAGAGAGAGACAGGGATAGGGATCGAGAGAGAGAGGGAGAAAGGGAGAGAGAGAGCAAAAAAGGGGGGAGGGAGAAAGAGAGAGCGAGAAGGGGAGAGAGAGAGCATGAGAGGGAGAAAGGGAAAGAGAGACAGGGATAGGGATCGAGAGAGAGAGAGCAAAAAGGGAGAGAGAGCAAAAAGGGGGGGAGGGGGAAAGGGAGAGAGAGAGTGTGAGAGGGAGAAAGGGAGAGAGAGCAAAAAGGGAGAGAGAGACAGGGATGGGGATCGAGAGAGAAAGGGAGAGAGAGCAAAAAAGGGGGGAGGGGGAAAGGGAGAAAGAGAGCGAGAAAAGGAGAGAGAGAGCATGAGGGGGAGAGGGAGAAAGGGAAAGAGAGACAGGGATAGGGATCGAGAGAGAGCAAAAAGGGAGAGAGAGCAAAAAGGGGGGGAGGGGGAAAGGGAGAAAGAGAGAGGGAGAGAGAGAGTGTGAGGGGGAGAGGGAGAAAGGGAGAGAGAGCAAAAAGGGAGAGAGAGGAAGGGAGAGAGAGCAAAAAAGGGGGGAGGGGGAAAGGGAGAAAGAGAGAGGGAGAGAGAGAGCAAAAAATGGAGAGAGAGGGATAAGGAGAGGGAGAAAGGGAGAATGAGAGCAAAAAAGGGTGGCGGGAGAAAGAGAGGGGGATATAGAGAGAGAGTGAGAGGAAAAGGGAGAGCGAAAAAGAGGGAGAGAGTGCAAAAGAGACAGAAAGGGAGAGAGAGAGTGAGATGGGGAGAGAGTGAGCAAAAAAGGCGGGGGACAGGGAAAGGGAGAGAGCATGAGAGGGAGAAAGGGAGAGAGAGAGCGAAAAAGCAAGAGAGAGAGAGAAAGGGAGAGAGAGGGGATAGAGAGGGAGAGTGAGAGAGAAATAGGGAGATGGAAAGAGACAGAGATGGACAGAGGGAGAGAGAAATAAAGAGAAAGAGAAGGAGGGAGAGAAAGAATGCTAACGTTGAGAATCCGAGCCTGAAGGACGTCCAGAACTCGGACCCAGACATCCAGCACCACACCCGTGTGATTTTTACTCTCAGATCCAGCCTGTGGAATTTATCTGATTTATTTCTGTACACTGTAATACACCGAGAGCGCCGCTGTGAGCCGTAACCTCATTCCATCTAAATAACCGAGCTGAAACCTTTACACTGCAGAACACTCCGTGATCCGAGGCCATAACCACACCGTCATAAGGAAAATAAGTCTCCATACTTACTTAATTATAAATATTTAGTAAATAATAACATGATAAACAATAATAAACAAATTTAACTAACAAACTAAAACATAAAGAAACAAATGAAACTAAATGGAAAGAGAGAGAGAAACTAATAAAAGAAACAAAACAAAGAAGTGACTAAATAAATAAGTGAAAGAATAAATAAATAAATAATAAAAGCAGGTAATGATCTCATGAAAGAGAAATAAAGGATCAGAGGGAAAAAAGGAAATTAATTAATTAATGCAAGAAAATGACTAAAATAATGATATTTTATATTTTAAACAAATTCAAGAAAGAAACTAACTATAGAAAGAAAGACGGAAAGATGATAAAAAAAATGAAGAAAGAAAGAGTCTTTAAGTGTCTTCTTTTTAAAGAAAGAAGGTAATGAAAGAAACATAAAAGATGAACGAAAAAGACAAGGAATGAAAAAAGATACAAAGGAAACTAAAAAAAGAATGAAATTATGGATGGAACGAATGAAAGAGAAAGAAAAGCGTTCTTCTATTTTCATGATTTTCTTTTGTTCACTAGGAGAAAGAAGAAAAGGATTTTACAGATGTGTTTTTACACACAGATGTTTCCTCTTTGATGGTCATCTGTGTGACTTGAATAATAAACAATAAATTACTCTGCATTATTCTCTCTCTCTCTCTCTCTCTCTCTCTCTCTCTCTCTCTCTCTCTCTCTCTCTCTCTCCCTCCCCTCAGATCGATGCCCTGTCTCTCTTCCTGCTCTACCTGGTGGAAATGATTTGCTCTGGTCTGCAGATCATCTACAACACCGATGAGGTACGACACTGAACAGAGATCACGGAGAACCGAGCCATGTTTCCCGTGTGTGTGTGTGTAATGGCGTGGACACGCTTTGACGCACATTGTTAGCTGTTGTAACAGTGGCTACGGAATGTCATCAGGGAGACGAGTGATGCCAGAAAAACTTGACTTGCTGCCAGAACCTCTCGCTTCGTCGCCTCTCTGCTTTTGTTTCTTATCCAGAAACGTCGAGCAGCCGTTTAATCAGACGCCAAAAAATAAAAACCCGCAATCGTTATTAAAGAAGCCTTTACAAACAAGCAGCTAATGCAGCGCACGCCACAGCACTTCATTTCCTGTTACAACTCTTACCTGTTACAGCTTCTCTGCATCATATCGTTTCTATAGCAACATATACACTATATTGCCAAAAGTTTTGGGACGTCTGCCTTTACACACACATGAATGTTGGGGATGTGGTAGCTTAGTGGTTAAGGCATTGGACTACTAATCGGAAGGTTGTGTGTTCGAATCCCAGGTCCACCAAGCTGCAACTACTGGGCCCCTGAGCAAGGCCCTTAACCCCAAAAATGCTCAGTTGTATAAAAAAAAATGAGATGAAAATGTACGTTGCTCTGGATAAGGGCGTCTGCTAAATGCCAGAAAAAAGTTCTGCTAAATGCCAGAATGAATGTAATATGGAGTTGTCCCGCCCTTTACAGTTATAACAGCTTCAACTCTTCTGGGAAGGCTTTCCACAAGGTTTAGGAGTGTGTTTATGGGAATTTTTGACCGTTCCTCTAGAAGCGCATTTGTGAGGTCAGGCACTGATGTTGGACGAGAAGGCCTGGCTCACAGTCTCCACTCTAATTCATCCCAAAGGTGTTCTATGGGGTTGAGGTCAGGACTCTGTGCAGGCCAGTCAAGTTCCTCCACACCAAACTCACTCATCCATGTCTTTATGGAGCTTGCTTTGTGCACTGGTGTGCAGTCATGTTGGAACAGGAAGGGGTCATCCCCAAATTGACCAGTGTCTGACCAATGAAATTGTCCAAAATGTCTTGGTATGAAGCTGAAGCATTAAGAGTTCCTTTCACTGGAACTAAGGGGCCAAGCCCAACCCCTGAAAAACAACACCTGAAGTCAATGATTTGGAGGGGTGTCCCAAAACTTTTGCCAACATAGTGTACAATTTATCCATTTCTAGTTACATTTAATTCTGGAGTTATTTCATGAAAAAGTTCTGAATAAACACCAGCCTAAAGTTCAGCATGTCAGCACTTCTGTGTGTGTGTGTGTGTTTTTTTTGTTCCTGAAGGAACATAATCATCATCTGCTTATTAAGTTTCCTCTCTCTGACCGGTG
>JAUCMX010000026.1:17062079-17069579 GCA_033459395.1 Hemibagrus guttatus
TGTGAGTGAATGAGAGTGTGTGTGTGTGCCCTGTGATGGGTTGGCACTCCGTCCAGGGTGTATCCTGCCTTGATGCCCTATGACGCCTGAGATAGGCACAGGCTCCCCGTGACCCGAGTGTAGTTCGGATAAGCGGCAGACAATGAATGAATTATTATTATTATTATTATTATTATTATTATTATTATTATTATAGTTCAGGGTTACTAACAATTAAGATTTTTTTAAACCAAAATTTTCATTAAACAGTTACATAATGGTGGATATATATATATTTTTTTTTATGAACTCTTTTTTTTTTTTTTTAAATAATTCTTATTCACTAAACTGTAATTTGAGTATTTTTTTTAATTACTGAAGTATAAGCAAATACAAATTAAGTATTTTTTTTTTTTTACATTTTTTACTATTTAAAAATAACAATCCTAAGTACATCATATTGTTCAATACGGAGATATTTTTATGTAAGTTAAAAATATAATTCGCATAAATTTATGTACAGTGGGGCAAAAAAGTATTTAGTCAGCCACCAATTGTGCAAGTTCTCCCAGTTAAAAAGATGAGAGAGGCCTGTAATTTTCATCATAGGTACACTTCAACTATGAGAGACAGAATGAGAAAAAAAATCCAGAAAATCACATTGTCTGATTTTTAAAGAATTTATTTGCAAGTTATGGTGGAAAATAAGTATTTGGTCACCTACAAAAAAGCAAGATTTCTGGCTCTCACAGACCTGTAACTTCTTCTTTAAGAGGCTCCTCTGTCCTCCACTCGTTACCTGTATTAATGGCACCTGTTTGAACTCGTTATCAGTATAAAAGACACCTGTCCACAACCTCAAACAGTCAGACTCCAAACTCCACTATGGCCAAGACCAAAGAGCTGTCAAAGGACACCAGAAACAAAATTGTAGACCTGCACCAGGCTGGGAAGACTGAATCTGCAATAGGTAAGCAGCTTGGTGTGAAGAAATCAACTGTGGGAGCAATTATTAGAAAATGGAAGACATACAAGACCACTGATAATCTCCCTCGATCTGGGGCTCCACGCAAGATCTCACCCCGTGGGGTCAAAATGATCACAAGAACGGTGAGCAAAAATCCCAGAACCACACGGGGGGACCTAGTGAATGACCTGCAGAGAGCTGGGACCAAAGTAACAAAGGCTACCATCAGTAACACACTACGCCGCCAGGGACTCAAATCCTGCAGTGCCAGACGTGTCCCCCTGCTTAAGCCAGTACATGTCCGGGCCCATCTGAAGTTCACTAGAGAGCATTTGGATGATCCAGAAGAGGATTGGGAGAATGTCATATGGTCAGATGAAACCAAAATAGAACTTTTTGGTAAAAACTCAACTTGTCGTGTTTGGAGGAGAAAGAATGCTGAATTGCATCCAAAGAACACCATACCTACTGTGAAGCATGGGGGTGGAAACATCATGCTTTTGGGCTGTTTTTTTTGCAAAGGGACCAGGACGACTGATCCGTGTAAAGGAAAGAATGAATGGGGCCATGTATCGTGAGATTTTGAGTAAAAACCTCCTTCCATCAGCAAGGGCATTGAAGATGAAACGTGGCTGGGTCTTTCAGCATGACGATGATCCCAAACACACCGCCCGGGCAACGAAGGAGTGGCTTCGTAAAAAGCATTTCAAGGTCCTGGAGTGGCCTAGCCAGTCTCCAGATCTCAACCCCATAGAAAATCTTTGGAGAGAGTTGAAAATCCGTGTTGCCCAGCGACAGCCCCAAAACATCACTGCTCTAGAGGAGATCTGCATGGAGGAATGGGCCAAACTACCAGCAACAGTGTGTAAAAACCTTGTGGCGACTTACAGAAAACGTTTGACCTCTGTCATTGCCAACAAAGGGAATATAACAAAGTATTGAGATGAACTTTTGTTATTGACCAAATACTTATTTTCCACCATAACTTGCAAATAAATTCTTTAAAAACCAGACAATGTGATTTTCTGGATTTTTTTTCTCATTCTGTCTCTCATAGTTGAAGTGTACCTATGATGAAAATTACAGGCCTCTCTCATCTTTTTAACTGGGAGAACTTGCACAATTGTCGGCTGACTAAATACTTTTTTGCCCCACTGTATGTATATATAATTCTTTAAAAAAAAAAGGAAAGAAGAATTCTGCTCCATCTGTGGTCAGCTTAAATCTAATAATTTTTTTAAATTTTAATTATTAGTAATCATAAATGATTTTTAAAATTGCTATTTGGATGAAATAATAAAGGAAATGTTTTTTTTTTTTTTCCACCAAAAAAAAAAAAAAAAATTGGTTTTTTTCATATTCATGGTTTTAGAAGCCTTGCTTCCTTTCACGAGTCGTATGGGAAGTTCTGTATTGTGTGCACATCAGCACAAACCCGTCTAATCCCAGCGTGATGAATGACCGGAGCTGCGTGTCGGAGCAGCCAGCAGGTGGAAGACAGAGCGCCAGGGAACGAGCGTTTGGGTTCGGGCAGAGATCCAGCACGGGGAAGGTGATAAATGTTTCTGCACACTTCTTAAATCATCACACTGGAGACCTGAACAAAGCAAATGGACGTCATTTTGCTGCTGCGTGAGTCATCACTTTGCGCTTACGCCGACATCGTGCCAGATTCCGCTGAGTGAAAGCCCAGAGCCTTTCAGCAGCTCGTCTCTGGCCAAGAAAACACAACATGAGAGGAATTTTAACTGGCTGTAACACACGGGGCTTTTCTTTCATTCCCACCATACACTGGGCTCCTTAAAGTATTCATTAATTTACTTAAAATTAGCCGCTAATTAATTGCAAACTTAATGCGTCTCCCTTGTTTTTGTCAGTATCCAAGCTTCCAGTCTTACAGACAGGGAATCTTTAATACGTTTTCCTACATTTAATCACCCTCAGGATTCTTCTGAAGCCAATCCCCTGATGGTACCCGGTTCTGGGTTCCAGATTTTGAACCGAGATTCTTGGCAGAGACTCGGGCACTTATGAGCACTTATGTCATCTTCACTCTTCTGGGGGAGAATTTATGCCAGGTTGAAGCAGAAAAAGGTGGGGGGAAAAAAAAGAGGAATTAGATTAAGAAACATCTGCAGCAGAAAATGTGACGCTAAAAAGCAGCACAGCTTTAGATTAGTTTTGACCTTGGGCATTAAATTAGTGCCGTAATCACCGTAAGTGTTTTTTGTTACTAGCGACATGACTAGCCGAGTGTTGGAGGATTTTTTAAAATTTTTTTTTTTATTCCTTTCAAATAATGACCACAAACTCAAAAAACAGTTAATGTAAATGTTTTATAATAATAATAATGTTTTAATTATTTATTTATTTTATCTATTTTTATAAATGTTTTATTTTTTTTTTTTTTAATGATTTATTTACATTTATTTTATCTTACTTGGATCAGTGCATCTCAAGTTGTTCAGTCCTTCCCAGCAATATCATTTTTTTCTTTCTGTCAGAATAACCTTTTAAGCTCTTACCTTTCTCTTTATTTTTTGCCTGTTTGCTAATCGATAGCACTTCGGGAAACTTCTCATGCTCAATTGCGGTACTAAATGACCAGAATGGATCTGACGGTTCTTCCATGTTTTTTTTAATCCAGAATCACTCCACAGTTCGTTCTCTGTATATTCTGGGTGGGGGGGGTTTTTTTTTCTGCATTGATTTTACACCACTTGCACTTATACAGCACTTGAGCACATTCCCATCACCGCTGCATGGAGCATTACGCTGGTCTCGGCAGAGCTTAGGTCACTTGAGACAAAGCCAAAATGGCAGAAGGTATTTGCTTTGTTTAACTTTAAAAAAAGGTGACGGCGGGTCGGAACAGTTATGGATATTGATATCCAGAACAAAAGATGCTCTTTCGCTCACTAAGTGCTCAGAAATGGCAGACGTGATGTTCTTTTCCCGAGTAAAAAGGGTAACGTCTAAAATCGATCACTCCGCTGATCTGTCCTTGGCTTTTCTTTGTAGTTCTGTGGGACTCGCCAAAGCTGCTCTCGAGGCCATCAATGGATTCAACCTGTTTGGAAACCAGGTAGGACTGGAGAGTTCTTCCTTAATTTGACTGTTGATTTGTACGTGTGTGAGGGTTTTAATGATGTAATATAATCATGTATGTATGTAATGATGAAACTTAATAATCCCTGATGTGATAATTCATCGTGATATTTAAGGATTTGATTATATGGGGATGGAACTTGCTAGAATATGGTGTAATAAACATTAAGAATTGTTATAACTTAATATTTTTCCCATAACGATATTCATCCGTTCACATTGTCCAGTTAGTAATGTGTCTATAGTGTTGAATAAGGTAAATTTACATAAAATCAACAGCCATTCACTTTCCTTTCTCTTTCACTATTAATTATATTTTGACCATGGCTCATATCCAGTTCTGATTGGTTCATATGGATTACAGATGTAAAGTACTGACACTGTGTAGTCACACTGTAACAGTCACAAATAATGATTAGGTATTTGTCAAGTCAGACTTCATCCAGTTCCTCCTATCCAAAATTAATTAGCCCAAAGGTGCAGGGGGTAGAGTTGTACAGCTCCTTCTACCACTACAAAGGTCGCGAAGGTTCGGGGCTGGAGTCTACATGATCCAGTTCCTCCTACCTGTACAAAGGTACCAAAGGTCCAGTGGGTGGAGTCGTACTTGATCCAGCTCCTCCTACTTGTACAGAGGTACCAAAGGTCCAGGGGGTGGATACTTGATCAACCACCTGCTACCAATCCAAATGTCCCAGGGGTGGAGTCATACCTGATCCAGCTCCTGTTACCTGGGCAGAGTAATTCCAAATGTTACAGTCGGACTTGATCCAGCTCCTTCTACCTGTACAGAGGTACCAAAGGCCCGGGGGGTGGAGTCATACTTGATCCAGCTTCTCCTACCTGTACATGGTACCAAAGGTCCAGGGGTGGAGTCAGATTTGATCCAGCTCCTGTTACCTGGGCAGAGTAATTCCAAAGGTCCCAGGGGGTGGAGTTGGACTTGATCCAGCTCCTTCTACCTTTACAGAGGTACCAAAGGTCTGGGGTGTGGAGTCATACTTGATCCAGCTCCTCCAACCTGTACAAAGGTACCAAAGGTCCAGGGGTGGAGTCAGATTTGATCCAGCTCATTTCCTGGGCAGAGTTAATCCAAAGGTCCCAGAGGGTGGAGTCGGACTTGATCCAGTCGCTTCTGCATCGATAGAGTTAAACCAAAGGGTTTTGGGGGTGGAGTCAGACTCAAATCAGCTTCTCTTTGCTGGACTGAGTTAAAATAAAGGTCTAGAGGGTGGAGTCGGACTTGATCCAGGTCCCTCTTCCTGGACAGAGTTAAACCAAAGGTCCTTGGGGTGGAGTAAGACGTGTTTCCAGCTCCTGGGAAGAATTGAACCAAATGTCCAGGGGGTGGAGACAACGATTTGTGTTTGTGGCTGAATAATTTTGTTGTTAATCGTTGTGTCCGTGCATTAGTTTTATGTGGTTTAGGGGTTAGAGTTTCAGGTGGTGCTGGACCGGATCCAATCAGATCCCTGGACTTGTTTGTTCTGCAGAGCAGCCACACCTTCCCCAGCCTCTTTTTCCTTCTCTCTTGAAGATGTTGGGAAAATAAAGTTTACACCTTTTCCTCTGACTGTTAGAAAGCTCTGACACTGGAGACTCCTTCCGGGAATGTTACATACACACATTTTTCCTCACAGAAAACTTCTGGCTGCCCCTGTGTACATGTTCCTGTGACTGAGCGGTCACTACAGAAATGATTAATAAAAACCTGCGCTACTGTCAGCATGGCTGTTATAGAAAATTAATCAACACCTTCTGACCAACCATAAACTGTAATTTAGCAGCCTGTGAGATTGTGGGATGTTATGAGGAAATAAAAAAGTGTGTAAGATTTAAAAGGTGGACATTAGCCTTGGTCAACACTGAAGTTTCCCGAGACCAGAGGATAAAATTTCTTCTTTTACACTCAGAACCGGATTGTACCATTTATCCTCTTAAACATGGAGCTGTGTGTGTGAGAGAGACTCTTCACTCCACTCGCACTGCTCTCGCATTTACACACATTTACTTGAAAATTACACAGTGGTGTAAATCGGGGAGTTATGAAACCTCCTCGTCCAGCAGGAGAGCCACTCCACTTCTTTGTTGGCTTTCTGATGGGTGTCCTCCCACTGCCCTAAATGGCACCTGCTCAGTGTGTGTGTGTGTGTGTGTGTGTGTGTGTGTTGTGGGGGACCGGGGGGAAAAAGGCCGGTGGAAAAAAATTGGATGTTGAGTGAGGGATCCCCTTTGATGGGGGATAAAACTCCCCGGGGGTGGGGGGGAGTCTCAAACAGCGGGGTCCCCTTAAAGGGCCAGGAGTGTGGTTGGGTTTGTGTTGTGGGGTGTGTGTGTGTGTGTGTGTGTGTGTGTGTGTGTGTGGGAGGCATCAGGTTGCCATTCTGCTCCTTTTACAAAACTTCTCAGCTAGGTGCTGCCAGTTATGCAAGCAGGAATAATGATTCGTGTGTGTGTGTGTGTGTGTGTGTAATAATTGCAAAAGCTGCTCCTTTTTTTTAATTTCTATCTGCTCATTCGTTTAATGAAAGTTTCTTCTTTCATGAATCTTTCTATATATGTTTTATACATATTGCTGAAATATAATATAAAATATTAAACTATTAATCTGTATTAAATCCTAATATTCTATTAAACACTAATGAACTCCATGAAATCATTTCTGTTAAAATCTTCCTCACTGTTCAAATGTTTTAATGAAACTCCATTGCTCTGTTAAAGAAAAGTTTTTGCACTAGTTTTTTTTCAACTAGCTGGACCAGATCAAGGCCTGTGTGTGTGTGTGTGTGTGTGTGTGTGTGTTGTCTGTCTGTCTGTCTGTCTGTTTAATGTTCTGTGAAGACTAAATTTGTCGGCGTCATGACCAGTGTTCCGTTTCATCAACACACACTACAAGCTTTTCAGCAAGTGTATTGGAAATGCTGCCAGCAGCTGTGGTGTGTAAGCTGCAATCCTGACCACACACACACTAAACACACACACACACACAGATAGAGAGACCCATCAGCTGTCAAATTCAGTGGCGTTTCAGTAAAATACAGGTTGAACACAGCGAGTTTGGGTCATTGTTTGGGAGATGCCTAGCTTTAAGGGAACATTGTGATTAAATTGGACGAAACCTGCAGTGATGGAAAAAGCTTTAAAAGTGGCTCATAAGCTTTTATAGAAATCCAAACCTCGCATTCATCACTTTGCTGAAATGAAGGGTTATAAACATCATCTCGCTCGTATTGTTGTTCAGGACACAAAAAACACCCTGCTAGCAGCAGCAGCGAACTCAGCGGATGTCTACTGAACTAAAAGACATGATAATACAGTCCCAATCATGGCTTTTTGTGTGTGTGTGTGTGTGTGTGTGTGTGTAGGGATGCTCCTGGTCAGTGATATTTGTGGATTTGGATGCTCACAACCGCAATAGACAGACGCTGTGTTCCCTCCTCCCCCGA
>JAUCMX010000026.1:17077079-17216418 GCA_033459395.1 Hemibagrus guttatus
ACACACACACAGAGTGCTCGGTTATTCATGCAGCGATTAGCATGCCGTTTGCACTTCCTCCCACTGAGAGAATTTCCAAGAGAACATTTCCAAAAGCCCTGTGCAGCTGCAGAGGCGGCGGTTTGTCAGGAGCTTTTATTCCTCTAAGATATTTCATTTTCCGAACAGCGCCGGTGCAAAGATTTACGGATCGGACCGGATTCATGTGCGTGCTTTTATCAGACCCTCATTATGCAGAATTAAGAACAATGAGCATCATCTGCATCTATATATAGGTCACTATGGGGCTGTGGGAATGACCACAAATCACGGATAAAATAAATATCCCGTAAGTCTATAAAGTAGTTCCTATCTCCTTCCTGTCTCCTGACCCTCAGAAAATAAATCACCAGGAAACTAAAACACACCGAAGAGCTCCTTCTGCTTCCTGGTGTTGGTGATGAACCTCTAAAGTAATCCATGTCAGTGTGGAATAAAGTGAAAAGTGTGTGTGTGTGTGTGTGTGTGTGTGTGTGTGTGTGTGATCCTCAGTGGACGGTCTGATCAGCCCCAAAGACATCGACCCCATCCACCGTTACGTACCACATCAGGACCAGAGAAACGTTAGCATGAGATACTCCAACCAGGTCAGTACACACACACACACACACACATCATACATCACACACACATCAGGTCAAACACATGGTATTCACCTCATTTACACACACACACGTGCGCGCACACACAGAGACGACTGATTAAAGTGCCGGGTGTTATCACAGGAAATTTAAAGTTCAAACTAGACTGTGTGTGTGTGTGTGTGTGGTGTGTGGGGGGGGGGGGGGCTATGAACTTTTTCTTTTTTTATTGTTGCTTTTTTTCATTTTTTTATTTATCCAATTTTCAGCCTGTCTCTGAGGCTGAGTCACACACCCACAGGACATCCAAAACACATCAGTGCACACACACACACAAAAAGACTGAGAAGAAGTGAAGTTTATTGAAATGTCACTCTTTCCAAACCCACACAGGAAGTAAATATTACTCTGAGGTCCAGACAGATTTCTCTCTCGGAGTCACTCGGCTCTGAGCTCTTTCATCGTCTCAGCCGTTCGGCTGGAGCAACACGACAGGCGTTAATCAAGTCTTCAGTCTGGAGCAACATCTGTGTTGGAGGACTTGGTTAAGAGTGGATTAGTGATTAAAATCACGGCGAGTTTACTTTTTCATCACTCAGCTCATTAAAATTCATCAGCGCCGTACGAACAAACCCGGAGCCCTAAACGACGGTCCTGCTGGAACGTCGTCTTATTTTATTGATGTGACGAGCTCCTGAATTACATAACAGACCAGTGAAGGGGACGGCAGCGATCCCCGCCTCTAACGTTAAAGACAACTGGACTTCCTCTTCATCTTGGACCACACGTCTTCATCAGGGTTTAAACACAAAAACACTGACCCACTCTGAAGGGTGCCAATGATTATGGAGCTGGCTATATACAGAGAATTTTGTGTTCCTGATGGAATAATTATTGTTAATAATACGGCAGCATTTCTCTCCCCCCCCACACACACCCCCACACACACACACACACACTTCATATTGCTAAGATAAAAGAAGGTCAATTGGCCGTCTCCTCCCCAGCACGCAAACACACCATGAGAGAGAGAGTAGGATGAACAGAGACAGAGAGACAGACTGATGAACAGTCACAATGAGACTGAGAGAGAGAGACAGATGAACAGAGAGAAAGTGACAGAGAGAGAGAGAGACAGATGAACAGAGAGAGAAGTCACAGAGAGAGAGAGACAGATGAACAGTCACAGTGAGAGGAGAGAGAGACAGATGAACAGAGAGAGAAGTCACAGAGAGCGAGAGACAGATGAACAGAGAGATAAGTGACAGAGAGAGAGAGAGAGATGAACAGAGAGATAAGTGAGAGAGAGAGACAGATGAACAGAGAGAAGTCACAGAGAGCGAAAACAGATGAACAGCCCACAGTGAGAGTGAGAGAGAAAACAGATGAACGAGAGATAAGTGACAGAGAGAGAGAGAGACAGATGAACAGAGAGATAAGTGACAGAGAGAGAGAGAGAGAGACTGATGAACAGTCACAGTGAGAGAGAGAGAAAAAACAAAAAATAAAAAAAAAACAGAAAAAGAGAAAAAAGTGAGGGAGAGAGAGATGAACAGAGAGAGAAGTGACGGAGAGAGAGAGAGACTGATGAACAGTCACAGTGAGACAGAGAGAGAAACAGATGAACAGAGAGAGAAGTGACAGACAGACAAAGAGAGAGGGAGAGAAGTCACAGAAACAGAGAGAGGGAGGGAGAGGAACGAGAGTGAAGTGTATGTCACAGAGAGACAGACAGTCGAGTGATACAGATGAACAGAAGAAGTGATGCAGAGTCAGACAGACAGATGAAGGTGTAGTGACAGTAGAGTGACGCAGCAGGAATGTTAATATCGAGATGTTCAGGATGTCACAGCGTCTCTTTTTTTCTCTCTCCTTTTCCCACTTGAACTCCCCAGAGCTGAGTGTAGAGTAAACGCTGAGAGTGATTTAAAAAATCTCTACGCCCTCATTACAATCCCTCATGAATATGCATGAACATGCAAATGAGATACAACCCCAAAAAATACTCCTGACTAGGCTAATATCCCATACATTAGCGTACATCAGCTGACTTTGCTAGCCAGCTCACCTTTGTCAGTAGCAGTGTCTGTTCGCGTCGCAACTTTCTCCTGATTGTCATTTCACAGCTGCACATACCGTTACCATGACAACCACCCTCACTAGCGTTAGGTAAGTTAGCTAGCTAGCTTAGTATAGATGTTCCGTGACAAAAAAAAAAAGGTTTCAATTCTGATCTTTACAATGTGTGAAGCTTATGGAGTAACATCACTGAATGAGTTCATACGTAGAAGTGTGTGTGTGTGTGTGTGTGTTTTTTTTATGTCCAAAATTTATCCATACCAAAAAAAAACCTCTTTAGGTTTCTATAATCAGGTTTTCCATCCCCCCCCAACACACACACACACACACACACACACACACACACACTCTGTATAGTGCACACAGAGAAGTGTCTAAGCCGCTCCTTCACCTCGGCTAAGTGAAAATTGATTTCTTTCGTGCCTCAGCCTCCTCTTTGTGTGTCGTAAGGATTCCAGGCTAAAGCTAATAGATGTAAGCTCGAGCCACAGAGCTCAGTGTGTATAAAATTCACTTCACAATCACATTCCTGCTCCAAATCCTCACCTGTTTCAGTGTGAAGAGTCTGATATTGGAATGTTTTCTATAAATGAACACACACACCACACACACACTATCCAGTGCCTTTTGTGTACATCAACTTTCTGTATTCTTTTTTATTATTATTAAAATGATGTTTTATGAAAGCATCACAGAGTAATGAAAAAATGACAATTAGGTATAATGTGTGAGTGTTTTTGAAGGTGCAGTAGGCAAAAACTGTCAAAATGTGTTGAGATCAAGTCGCTAGTGCCATGACATCACTTCCGAGCTCAGTATCAACTGAAATAGGAATTCTTCCCCCTGATTGGACGAGACATCTGTCACTCAGGATATACAGGGAAGTCCAGCAGGCTGCAGCAGTAGAAAGTGGATTGGTGTGTGTATGAACGCAGCTCTGCTCTTATAGCGCTCCTTACATCCTTTAATCTGGAATATTTGGTCTTCCCAACATTCCTGCGTTCTTCAGGTGTTTTTTTAGAGATCGCAAACTAATCTTTACGCCATGACACGCTTCAGTATATCAAAATCACCGTATGAACGTCCTTCCTCAAAGTAGCGCTGAATGAACTCTGTTTTCTTATAAAGATAAATAAATAAATATATATATATATATACTCATTGTTGCCGCTTCGGGCAGTGCACAGGGGTCAGCAGGGGCACCCAGACTGCCCTGCGGCTGTGCGGCCTCATACACAACAAACTGCGATGCACTGCGACACCTTTCTATCAGAACCAGCATTAACTTCTTCAGCAATTTGAGCAACAGTAGCTCATCTGTTGGATCGGACCACACGGGCCGGCTTTCACCCCCCACGTGCATCAGTGAGCCTCGGCCGCCCATGACCCTGTCTCCGGTTCACCACTGTTCCTTCCTTGGACCACTTTTGATAGATACTGACCACTGCAGACCGGGAACACCCCACAAGAGCTGCAGTTTTGGAGTGTTCTGATCCAGTGGTCTAGCCATCACAATTTGGCCCTTCATCAAACTCGCTCAAATCCTTACGCTTGTCCATTTTTCCTGCTTCTAACACATCAACTTTGAGGACAAAATGTTCACTTGCTGCCTAATATATCCCACCCACTAACAGGTGCCATGATGAGGAGATCTCAGTCTTATTCACTTCACCTCCACTGCTCCCGTGTTATACCTGATCTGTGTGTGTGTGTGTGTGTGTGTGTGTGTTTTTTTTATATATATATATATATATATATGTATGTATGTGTGTGGTTTATCCAGGGTATGTCTGAAGTACTGAGTGCTGAATAAATGCTCATCTAGTGTAAGTTTGGTGTGTGTGTGTGTGTCTGTATACGCAGTTAGCTTTTATTTTGTGTTATGTCACACATCCACGTCTCCGTTCCCCCCCCGGGGCTCCGTCGTCCTCGCCGTGTCACGTCTGAGTGCTTTTAATTTGCCGTGCTCAGATTCATTAGGCCGGTCATGGGGGAACTCCTGACCGAGCTCCACTCTCACAAATCACGTTCTGCTTTGTCAGATTCAGTTGTGAGATTTATTTCTGCCGCTCTGCATGCAAATGTATTAGCCTAAGTGGACTGTTTGACTTGATGCTGTGGTTTTTTTATTTATTGCTAGTTTCTTTCCTGACTTTGGTCCCTGTAGCAGATCAGGGTCACATGATGGACAGCGAGCGGTGCTTACACACTTCTCAGACTTCAGCTCTTCAGTTTATTAGCAGTGCGATGTGGAGAGAGAATCCGACTGTGAAGACTCGTGTTATCCGTGAAATTTATCATCCGGAAAACCGTCTCGGAAGAGAATTTCTGGAATATGGGAATCTGTTATCTTTTTAAACTTTACATGCATGAATTTTTTATAAGCGTCTCCAGCATCATTAGTTTTTTTTTAAACTACTTACTCTGACCTTTTCTAAAATTTTTTTTCCTGAATATTTTCTAAAAATGTTCCTAAATTCATAAATTTTTCTAAATCTCACTCATATTAAACACCTTGTCCATGTGAAGGAAAGAATTGATTTATTTTTTTTAAAGAATTAAATATTGCAACTGAAATGAATATTTATGACAAAAATATAATTTTAAAAAATAGCAATTTTCTTGTCATGTGCAAATTTTTTTTTAATTTGAAAAAAAAAGCAACAGCATTAAATCTGAAAAAAAATATGTGTTTTATATATATATATATATATATAATATATATTTAAAATTTTATATATATATTTTATTATCTTCATAATTTATACTTGTATACGCTGCATTAATAATGAAAAATAATTTACAGAGGAACAGAAATCAGAAATTATCTAAGTTCAGTTAAATTAGCGCTCATCTATTTGTATAAAATTTAAATAAATATAAATAAGTAAACAAATATTAATTTATTAAATAATAAATTTAATAAACAAATATGTATTAATTTAATTAATTTATTTATTTAATTTTCTATAAGTGTGGAGAAGGAAAATCTTTTTGAGACGGTCTGACTTCCAAAATTTTATTTTAAATAAATATTTAAAATAAATATATAAATTATTTATTTCCAAAAAATAAATAATAATAATAAAACGTGTATGTATAATATCTTGTACCCTTTATTCAATTTGGATTTTGTAAACAATTCAAAACCGCTTGTAGTAGCACAAGGTTGCTGTTGCTTAGCAACCTGTGATCATGGGAATGCTGCACAGTTGAAGACGTTTCAGCCAATCAGATCGCTCGATCAGAGCTAACTGCCGTATAATGTGTAATGAGATGCTGCTTTGGGTGAATGTGGCTTCTTTTCTCCTGTGTGTGTGTGTGTGTGTGTGTGTGTGTGTGTTTTTCTGTTTCTTTACCATTTTTGTTTGCGTGTTTCACTTCCTCTGCATCGTCTCTCTCCGTTTGATGCATCACTCCGTCGTCTCCACGTCCAAAATAAATCAGTGTGAACTTGTCTGACTCTGACGTGCAATGTATTCCTCTCGATAACCCATGTGTCGCCTGTTTACGCAGCGTGTTTAGTCGTTTTCCTCTGCCCCCCAGTGAGAGCAGGGAGTGTGTGTGGGAGGATAGCACTGTTCCCCAAAAAATGCATCTGAAATCATCTGCTCTGAGTCACACCGAAGCTCAAATACACTATTTCGCCAAAAGTTTTTGGACACCCCTCCAAATCATTGAGTTCAGGTGTTGTGTTTCAGGGGTTGGGCTCGGCCCCCTTTGTTCCAGTGAAAGGAACTCTTTAAAGCTTCAGCATACCAAGACATTTTGGACAATTTCATGCTCCCCAAATTTGTGGGAACAGTTTGGGGATGACCCCCTTTCCCGTTCCAACATGACTGCAC
This sequence comes from Hemibagrus guttatus, assembly GCA_033459395.1. Taxonomy (NCBI): domain Eukaryota; kingdom Metazoa; phylum Chordata; class Actinopteri; order Siluriformes; family Bagridae; genus Hemibagrus; species Hemibagrus guttatus. The sequence continues at coordinate 17,083,624 of JAUCMX010000026.1, forward strand.
ACCAGTGACCAAAGCAAGCTCCATAAAGACATGGATGAGTGAGTTTGGTGTGGAGGAACTTGACTGGCCTGCACAGAGTCCTGACCTCAACCCCTAGAACACCTTTGGGATGAATTAGAGCGGAGACTGCGAGCCAGACCTTTTCGTCCAACGTCAGTGCCTGACCTCACAAATGTGCTTCTAGAGGAACGGTCAAAAATTCCCATAAACACACTCCTAAAACCCTTTTGGAAAGTCTTCCCAGAAGAGTTGAAGCTGTTATAGCTGTAAAGGGCGGGACAACTCCATATTACATTCATGTGTGTGTAAAGGCAGACGTCCCAGTTTTGGCCTGTCTCGCAGTCTCCGCTCTAATTCAATTCAAACGACATCTGAATTCAATGATTTGTAGCGGTGTCCCAAAAATTTTGCCAATATAGTGTATATACACTTAGCGGAGGTGGGTCTTGCTTGGAATTAACAATCATTATTCTTAACGTGGGTTTAAAATTCGGTGTTAAGGTTTCTCTACTCTACACACCTGATCTCTGGATTTTGCTAGAACCGAAATAGCTAGCAGAGCTATCATTTTACTTTTTGTTTGATTCCCTGTTGTAACTCATGCTAGCTTACTTCTTAGCACACTAATAAATGTTAGCAAACATGTACCTATAAAAGAAAATCCAATACACAGGTTTGTGAGAATTCTGGGTAATCCAGATGAGCTGCTTAAAATATCAGCGTAGGGAAGTTTCATACAGCGATATGGTTTTATTCTCACCAAAAGCCACTCTGTGCGTTCAGTTGTTTGAGACGTACGTTAAAATGGATGCAGCGCTAATTCAAACACTTGGGACGGGGCGCTGTGACATCTGGAAAGAGGCGGAAAGATGGAAACACACTTGTTTTCTGTCCATCGTTCACTCCGTTTCAAATATTTCCACTCTCGCACACGCTCGCCTTTTTATTTCCGAGCGAGCTCTTTAGCGGCATGCTAATGAAGCCCATTTCCTCTGTTTTGTTTTGCATCTGCTTGCAATTAATCAGAGCCGATCTCTTACACGCGCCCCCCCACACACACACACACACACACACACACACACACACACACTTGCTCAGACACACACACAGATGCGTTTAATAGCATCAGGGCCACAAAACTAAGTCCTGCTTTTTCCCCTCAGACGGAATGGAGGCCTTTATTAAAGCCGCATGCACTCAGTGACATCTGCCGTTTTTTTCCCATCCGTTTATCATTTTTAGCCACTGAACCATCAAAGCTTTCCGCAGAAAAGGAGCTAAATTTAAACTTTTCCCCAAATAACAGGCGGTGTTAGCAGAGTAGCACTTAGCACATTATCAGATCTCTGACTGAAAAAAAGTTTTCTGGTGAAACACAACAGATGTAGAGAAGAGAAATGAAATGTTTTTCGCTAATGATGTACGGTTCTTCCTCTCCGTATCATCCAGACATCACTGCAAAGAACTTAGCATGCTAGCTAACGCATACAATGTGGGTAATCATGCAACATACGTTGAATAGGAAAACGGTTCTTACAGGATTTTTAAGTGTTAAGAGCAAAATATGTGAATTCTTTTAACTAATGCTAACTAGCTGGCTAACATAAAGCTAGCTAGCTAAAACAGAATCATAGAAGAATTTCAGGTCATCTGTATAATGGTTCATAGCATTAGCTAGCCAGCCAAAATTTGCCAACTGGACAAGAATTCTGACAGAATTTTCATGAACATCCATTTTTCATCACCGTCACAGCTAATGTTTTATAGTTGGCTAATATTTTCTAACTTGACAGGAATTCTGAAAAGAGTTTTAAGTAGAACAGAACTGTTTAGATGCTGTCATGCTGGCTAATGTTAGCTAACCAAGTCATATCCAACAAAACATCTTTTCACGCTAGCTATAATGTACCTAAAAAAGGTAAAGAATTTCAGATTAGCATAATGTTCACTAAACAGGAATTCTGAGACATCATAAATGTTTATAACAATTAAAGCTAAGTATAGCTTAACTGGCTAATAAATGCTAATCTGACAGGATTTTTGACAGGAATTTTTTCATGAATCTTAATCAATTTGATAAAACTTTTTGTTTTACTTTCAACTGTGCTAACATTAGCTCGGCTAGCTAACACAAGCTAGCATGAGGAAAATGAAAAATTTAAATTAAGTATGTTTCCTTAACCCTCACTGCTGATGGTGCTAAGCTGATAGCTAGCTGGCTAGTGTTAAAGCTGACAGGATTTCTGAGAGGGTTTTTTTTTTTTTTCAACTTTATAATCAATATTTTTGTCTAGCTAACTAATGCAGGCTAAGCTAAAGGGATTTCTGATTAGATTCTTAGCACTAGCTAGCTAACATGTGCTAGCTAACCTGAGCTGCACTTATTTCTCCCCACCTGTGTTTGTGTGTGTGTTTATGAGAGAGAGAAAGAGAGAGAGGGATGAAAAAGGAGTCTCTTTCTAAAAATAACACGCTGTATTAGCATATTAGCTTCCTCGTGATGTTTTAGCATTTTAGCTAGTGATTGCATTCTTAAATTCTTAAGATTTTAAGTAACTCTTCACGTGAGAGTTCTCCAGGTGAATTTAATCAGTCAGGATGGTTTTTAATGGCTGATGTTCGCTAGTTTAGTTTGAAGCGCTGCTAACAGGCACATGACTTAACTCTTGTACCTGGGTCATGGTAGCTAGCTTTAGCAGTGAGGATATGAATATGGATGATTAGCATTGTGCTAGCTGAATGTCTAAAGCAGTGCACATGAGTTTATCTGTGGATGTACTCGAGCATTGTGTACTCTGCTGATGTTTGTTAGCCCAGGCGGACATTTTACACGTTTATTTTGGACACTAGTGTGTTTTTTTTTTATTGTTATATAAAATGGAGTGTGAGAACGATCATCAACCAATCAGAGGCTCATTATTGTCCTGAAAGCAACCGAGAGCTAACGAGCCGAAATCAGTCTTTATTATTCATCATCTCTCTCACTGCAGTGCTCCCCTGTCTTTATAAATCACTCCTTTTATTCTCTCCCCTTTTTCTCTCTCACTCTGTTTCTTTCTTTCTCCTCTCTCTCATTCTTTTTTCTCCCTTCCTTCATTTTCTTTCTTTCTTTCTTTCTTTCTTTCTTTCTTTCTTTCTTTTTTTCTTTCTTTCTTTCTTTCTTTCTTTCTTTCTTTCTTTCTTTCTTTCTTTCTTTCTTTCTTTCTTTTTTTTTCTTTCTTTCTTTTTTTCTTTCTTTCTTTCTTTCTTTTTTTCTTTCTTTCTTTCTTTCTTTTTCCCCTTTTTTTCTTTTTTTCCCTTTCCCAACCTTTCTTTCTTTCTTTCTTCCAACCTTTTCTTTCTTTCTTTCTTCCAACCTTTCTTTCTTTCTTTTTCCCCCTTTTTTCCCTTTTTTTTTCCCTTTCCCTTTTTCCCAAACCTGTCTTTCTTCCTTTTCTTTCCTTCTTTCTTTTCTTCCTTTCCTTGCTTTCTTTCTTCTTTACTCTGTCCCCAGTTGTGATGTTGATGCTATTGAGCTCGGAAATGTCACAGACGGCGTTTTATCCCTCAGGAAATAGCGCTCCCTGTTCTCTCCATCATCACGCTCCACTGAAAGAGAGAGAGAGAGGGAAATCTGATGAGTGTGTTGTGTTCCTCCGCAGGGTCCCATCGAGAATGATGTGGTGATCCACGTGGCTCTTATTGCCGAGAGTCAGAGGTGCAAACATCTGGTTTTGTATTTTTTCTTGCTCATTCTTTACATCTCTGTTCTCTCTCTCTCTCTCTCTCTCTCTCTCTCTCTCTCTCTCTCTCTGTCTGTTTTCTCTCTCTCTCTCTCTCTCTCTCTCTCTCTCTCTGTCTCTCTGTCTCTCTCTGTCTCTCTCTCTCTCTCTCTCCTCTCTCTCTCTCTGTTCCTCTGTTTTGTCCCAAAATGTCACCCATTTGAAAATGTATTAAAATGAACAACCTTTACGATAAGGTTCAGTGACCCATATGTTAATTTGGCTTGTTTGTGTTGTTTTACTTATTTATTTATTTATTTTTTTTTTACATGTTTTTGATTTTTCTTGGCCCACACTAAACAGGTAAATAACTCACTATAATAATATTCACTCTCTTTTTATTGATTCTACTTGCACACAAAAGCTCCCACTCAAAGACACACCCACACCTGTGCTATTTAAAGACACACCCACACCTGTGCTAAAGACACTGCCACTAAGACACACCCACACCTGTGCTAAAGACACTGCCACTCAGACACACCCACACCTGTGCTATTTAAAAACACTCCCACTCAAAGACACACCCACACCTGTGCTATTTAAAGACACACCCACACCTGTGCTAAAGACACTGCCACTCAGACACACCCACACCTGTGCTATTTAGACACACCCACTCGGACACACCCACAACTGTGCTTTTAAAGATTCACTCACTCCTGTCTTACTCAAAGTCACAGCCACACCTGTGCCACTCAAAGACACACCTACACCTGTGCTATTTAAAGACCCACTCACAGATACATCCATCTGTTTTACTCAAATCCACCATCAGTGATATTCTCTCTCTCTCCTCACACACACAGGTGAGTGTTTTGTGTGTCTTGGCAGTTTCTCCACAGCAAATTTAAGTGTGTGTGTGTGTGTGTGTGTGTGTTAGGTTACAGGTTTTCTTGAACACCTACGGTATTCAGACTCAGACCCCTCAACAGGTGGAACCCATTCAGATCTGGCCTCAGCAGGAGCTCGTGAAGGTAATTTAATTCATTAATATTCATTAATCAGAGCATGAAATTAGGTCACATGATCAATCCAGCACACACACACACACACACACACACCCCTTTGTATTTGATTTATTCACCCAAGATTGAGTCACGCTGCACACTGACCAACACAACTGTACTTTATTCCTCTTGTTCCACAACAATTTGCCAAATATTTTATCATTTTTGTTTCTAATTAAAGAACTTCATCATTTTTATCCGTTTATACTTGCCTTTAAAGTCCAGAAAACATCACTGAGGAGCGCGGACACTGTAGACTCCTTCTGGAAAGATTAAACTGCGACATAAATTAGAGAAACGGTCCGTTAAATTCCTTGCTGTGGAGGTAAGAAGGTATCGAGTGACCAAGCGACTGGACGAGGAACAGGAGCGAGTCCGTTGAAGCTCGATGGAAAGAGCTGAAAATAGTGTGTTCATTTTTATTGGGAAAGACGTTTAGTCAGACATTCCGATAGAGGGCTGTATATCAACGCCTGGAATTGAGGCTAATGATTAGCCAGCACATTAGCCTGCTAATTATCCGCTCAATCACAAGCACTGAGCTTTTAGGAGTCAGACTTCCTTCACGTCTACTCCTCCTCACTGCAGTGGAGTTATTCTGGATCGGCACTCATGTACAGTTCAGTGCAAACGATCCTCCTCAGTCTCAGGGTGAAATAATTGTTAATAAACCCAAAGACATGCCCACACCTGTGCTATTTAAAGACACGCCCATACAGACACACCCACCTGTTTCACTCACAGACACCTCCATCTGTCTTACTCAAATCCACCTTCAATGATATTCTCCATACACACACCAGTCACGTGTGCATCATCTTCACATACACAAGTGAGTGTTTGTGTCCTGTCGGTTCCTCCACAGCAAGTGTGCGCGCGCGCGCGCGTGTGTGTGTGTGTGTGTGTGTGTGTGTGTGTGTGTGTGTGTGTGTGTGTGGGGATGTGCCAAGCTGAACGGCCCAGAGACACACAGCTCCATCTAGCGGTGTTTTAATACCGTCACAAATTCTGACAGCGTACACATCGAGCAAAACACACACACACACACACACACACACACACACACACAGAGGTTTCCCTGCAGAGATATGACGACAGAATATAGATTTTATACAGCAGTGTGGCTCAGACTGAATATCTCAGTCTTCATTGTCCTTCTTCTCTATCTGTCTGTTTTTCTCAGTTTCTGTGTCCTTCATTTCGTCTCTCTTTTTCTTTCTCTCTCTCCTTCCGTCTTTCTATTCTCCATGTACGGAGTGTAACAAGTAGGAAAGCAGGACGGTCTTCCTGCTCTGTTATTGATATGAGTGATGTCACTGAGAGAAAAGATGAGCTCTCAGGAGAGAGAGATTTCTCTGATGTTCTGTTGAAGGGGATTTTTAAAGCTGTCACTCATAATCCAGCCTTCACACTTTCTTTAGTCTTGCTTTTAACCACCCAAGATGGCTGATGAATCTATCCGACAGTTGTTTGAAGCATCACTTATACACATCCTGGAAAAGACACGCCCACTCCTGTCCCACTCAGACATGCCTATACCTGTGCTATTTTAAGACACGCCCACACCTGTCCCATTTAAAGACCTGCCCACGCCAGTGCTATATAAAGACACGCCCACTCCTGTCCCACTTAAAAACATGTCCATACCTGTGCTATATAAAGACACGCCCACTCCTGTCCCACTTAAAAACATGCCCATACCTGTGCTATATAAAGACACGCCCACTCCTGTCCCACTTAAAAACATGCCCATACCTGTGCTATATAAAGACACGCCCACTCCTGTCCCACTTAAAAACATGCCCATACCTGTGCTATATAAAGACACGCCCACTCCTGTCCCACTCAGACATGCCCATACCTGTGCTATTTTAAGACACGCCCACACCTGTCCCAATTAGACATGCCCACGCCAGTGCTATATAAAGACACGCCCACTTCTGTCCCACTTAAAAACATGCCCACGCCAGTGCTATATAAAGACACGCCCACTCCTGTCCCACTCAGACACTAGTGGTATTTAAAGGCACACTCAGACAAACCCATGCCAGTGCTATTTAAAGACCCTAACTCCTGTCCCATTCAAAGACACACCCACACCTGTGCCACTCAAAGACACACCCACACCTGTGCTATTTAAATTTAATTAAAAAATTAACACAATACCAACTTTAATAGTGTAAGCAGTATGCGACTAATCAAACTAGCGCTCAGTTAGCCATCGACTCCAGACTGTTATTTATTACTAACACTAAGCAGACTCAAATCTCCTGTTTTGTTTCCTCAGTACTTGTGGATTTTCAGGTTAATTAATATTATGAATATAAAGGCAGGAGTTTTCATGTTGAGACGCGGTTCATGACAACCTTCAAGTTTTAAACACAGCTGTCTGAGTTGTGTGTTTCACATCACTGTGCATCACCTTAGGATGGAGCATTTAATCCTTACACACTTGTGTTTGTGTGCACTGCATTGTTTGCTCATATTAATTTCTATATACAGCTGCAGTTTGCACAGTGTGTATCATGCTGAGCTTTCACCGAACTCTGTGTGTGTGTGTGTGTGTTTCAGGCGTATCGTTTCTTGGCCATCAATAAGAAGCTTGGTCTAAGTGGACGTCCAGAAAGGCCGGTGGGCTGCATCGGGACCTGTAAGGTACACACACACACACACACACACACACACGTGTTGGTGTCTTAATCTCCAAAATCCGTAGTAATGCACTTTACTACACTTCAGTTTCCAGTGAGAAAAGACATGCATGCCCGACACCCTTTATTTATTTATTTTGGTTGTCATGGCAACAACAAAGCACCGCCCATTCCACACACCTTCAGAGCTCCTTGGCAGCCATTTTGCTTAGTAGAAGACTGCATCCATATACTTTAAACTCTGCATCATTTTATCCCACTGATTACACACATTCTGATGGAATATTCATTTATGCCACACCAAATATTAATTAAAAATCATTTAATTATTATTAAGGATACAAGATTCCAGTAAAGAGGTACAGAGCGCTGAAAGCTTCACCGCTGCACAGAGAACACGCACAGAACCTTCTGGAATAGCCGCCTGGGCTGTCGACTTAAACTGGACTGAGCGTCATGATCGAGTCTAATAATTTAAGGAAATTAAATAAAATTAGAGAAAAATTAAAGAAATGAAATAAACAGTAGAAGTTATTAGCATGGTAGCTTTAGCTATAAAGAAACTCAGCAGGTGAAATATGAGCCTGTCCATCTGGGTGTCTCCGTCTTCTATGAAGGACACGGGGAGATAAAATCAGTTATTAGTGGAACCCCAGACACACACACAAACACACACACACACACACTCTTAAAGGCTCTCTGAGCATTAAAGCTCTGTGATTAAGTGACTCTTTAAACTGCCAATTCTAATGATTTGTGTGATTTTGGGGGCGGAGCTTCATATATGATAATTCTGTGCTGTCACTAAATAAGCCTTACAAATTTGTCCACAAAACCTGTGCACTAAACACACGTTGCTATGGTAACATTGTATTACTTGCTACGTGGTTTAAAAGCAGTTAGCTAGCTAGTTAGCCAAGTTGGCTTATCTGATACTATGCTGTACAAAGAGGTGTTTCCTAATTTGCATATTCATGCATATTTATAAATCCTGGTGGAAGTCGTAGAAAAAAAGTTTTTTTTTTGGTATTTTTATTTCTTAGAAGCTTTTGAACATGTTGCTGTGTTGCAGATTTATCGTATCCTGGGGAAGACCGTGGTTTGTTACCCCATCGTTTTTGACCTCAGCGACTTCTACCTGTCTCAGGATGTCATGCTGCTGATCGATGACATCACGGTGAGTCCCTGCTGTGATGTCACACCCAGGCGAAACCTGGGGTCATGTGATCTGTTTGAGAAACGCTGAGCTAAAATCATTTCCATTTTGTGTGTGTGTGTGTGTGTACAGAACGCCCTCCAGTTCATTAAGCAGTGCTGGAAGATGCCGGGTCGGCCGCTGTTCCTCGTTCTCATCAGAGAGGATAACATCAGGTACGACTCGCTTTATAACCGAACACTCGAATAAAACACACCACCTTCAGCTCCATTCTCAACCCTGTAACGTCTCTCTGTGTCCTGCAGGGGGAGCCGCTTCAACCCTGTACTCGACATGCTGGCCTCCTTCAAGAAGGGGAACATCGGAGGGGTCAAAGTTCATGTCGATAGGCTTCAGGTGAATTCTCTCTATCTCTGTCTGTTTCTTTCTCTTTCTTTCTCTCTATCTCCTCACCTCTGTCTCTCTTTCTTTCTCTCTCTCTCTCTGTCTCTCTCTCTCTTTTGTTTTCACTCTCTCCTCACTCACCTTTCTCTCTCTCTCTCTCTCTCTCTCTCTCTCTCTCTCTCTCTCTCTCTCTCTCTCTCTCTCCGTTCCATGTCAGATGTTTTAAAGGAAAGAACAGGAATGTTGTAATCTAGTGATTCACACTGATGAATATCACCAGGGATTGAAACAGAAGGTTGAATAAAATCATTTTTCTTTTATACAGTCGTAATGTCTCTAGTCGTACAGTGTGAGCTGTTCATTCATTTGTCTAAAGCAAACAACAAATAAATAAATACATGACTGTGTAAATGAGTATTTATTGATTATTTATGATTAATAGTGCATATATAAAATCCATGATGTTGTTTGTGACTTTAATCTGTATTGGTGCGTGTGTGTGTGTGTGTGTGTGTGTGTGTGTCTGTGTGTAGACTCTAATCTCCGGAGCTATGGTTGAGCAGCTGGATTTTCTGCGTGTCAACGAAGCAGAGTAACAACCAATTTTAATAATAATAATAATAATAATAAGGAATTAATATAATGGAAGGAATGAGCTGAGATGTTTTTTCAGTGTTTTTTTTTTTTTTTTTTACTGAAGTATTTCCTCGCTCTAGCATTTTGAAATCATTTTCTCTCCTTGAAGAATTCCCGAATTTAAGAGTTTTGAGGAGCTGGAGCTGCCTAAACACTCGAAGGTGAAGCGTCAGACGAGCACGCCGAACGCCTCGGACCTCGAGCAGCAGCCTGAGATCGACATCGAAGAGTGGAGGAACAAATCCACACACGAGATCCTGCAGAAGTTCAACGTGAGTCGCGTGAAGCGTTTAGCCAAGTCGATTAAAGTGACGTAGCTTCATCTTGTACGCTGTGTGACGTGTGTGTGTGTGTGTGTGTGTGTGTGTGTGTGTGTGTGTGTGCTTCCCTTTAAGGACTGTGTCTGTCTTGCCAGCCAGGCACAGCTCGCTAGTATTCTCCTAAAAAAAGAAGGTCCAGACTTCTTCAGTAAAGACGGTACCATCACCATCACTAATGAATACATGCAATACATCTACATAACTCTGTATAAATAGACAGACAGACAAATAGATAGACAGACAGACAAATAGATAGACAGACAGACAGATTGATGGATGGACAGACAGACAGACGGACAGATTGATAGATGGATGAATATACGGATGGATATACAGACAGACAGACTGATTGATAGACAGACAAGACAGACAGATAGATAGCCAAAACCTTTAGAGATAAACAGACAGACAGAGATTGACGGATGGATATACGGATGGATATACGGATGGATATACAGACACAGATAGACAAGACAGATAGACAAGACAGATAGACAAGACAGATAGACAAGACAGATAGACAAGACAGATAGACAAGACAGATAGACAAGACAGATAGATAGACAGACAGATTGACTGATGGATAGACAGACAGATTGACTGATGGATGGATAGATAGATAGATAGATAGATAGATAGATAGATAGATAGATAGATAGATAGATGTAACTAAAGGTATTAAACTCTAATTCTATTTTTGAATGAATGACTTTCTCTTTCATCCTGTGACTGTTCCCATGACAACGCACTGATAGTGGAGACTCCTTCCTTAAACAAACATCTTCATTAAAAAAGCTTCACTGCGTCTGCTCGCTGTTAAACACGTTTATTAATTTATTCATTGATTAGATTATGTGGAGCATCCGCAGTGCAAGTCCTTTTGCATCAGTTACCATAGAAACGAAAGATAAACAAACACCTTTATTTATTTTCTTTTGCGTCTCCAGACTACATGAAGGCCGAGTTGGAGCGGGTCTACAGGAGAGCGGGCAGCAGGAAACTCTGGTCAGATTACACTTCACTTCACACACCAAAACACACAATCAATTACACTATACAACCAAAAGTATGTGCACCCTGACCATCACACTCATATGTGCTTGTTCAGAGTCTCTTCTCTGAAGTCCAGTTCCACTAGATGTTGTTGAGTCTTTGTGGATTAGTGATCATTCAGCTAGAAGAGCATCAGTGAGATCAGACTCTGATGTTGAGGAGACTCCAGTTCCAGTTCATCACAAAGGTGTTCAGAGTCCGAGTCAGGGCTCTGTGCTGGACACTCCAGTTCCTCCACTTTCTCCAACCTTCACCTCCACACCATGTCTTCATGGAGCTCGGGGGCTTTGTGCACAGGGACATTGTCATGCTGGAACAGGGTTTGTAGTTCCACTGAAGGGAAACTGGACACTGCAGCACTCAGAGACACTCACAACAACTGTGTGCTTTAAAGTTTTTAACAGATTGAAGAAGAACCACAGATGGGCGAGATGGTCAAGGTGCACATCATCATCTCAGATTCTCCTCTCGTCTTCACCTCAGTGTCAGATCTGAACCCTGAACATTTATTACACTTTCTGTTCAATTCAGATTTATTTATAAAGAGCATTTAACATCAGACCAAGAAGCTTCTGTAGAAATCCTGATATAGAGTTCATCTTTTGCTCTGCTGAAGGATCCTCAGCAAACTTACAGCTGTTTAACTACATAATAACTTCATAAGCGCTGAATAATAATAATAATAATCATCTTCACACAAGTATTTATTATAAATTCTCGATTGCTTATTCAGAATAACAGTGAAAATATAAAATGTATATTTAAAAATATAATATATATATATATATATATATATATATATATATATATATATATATATATATATATATATATATATATATATATATATATATATATATATATATGTGTGTGTGTGTTTTATCTGATACACTAATAATGCAGTGAGTAATTCAATTTTATTTTTATTTGTTTATTGCTTTTAACCTCGACCATTGTCACAAAGCAGCTTTATATAAATATATTAATTCAGTGCATCATTTCTACATTATGCGAATGTCGCATAATCAACCATTCTCCTTTTTGACTGACCAGGTCATAAAAAATAGGAAAAAAATGAAAATAAAACCGTTACACTAAAAATAGAAATAGAATGACTTGTATAAGCAAAGGGAAAAAATATATCAAAAATATTTAAATATAGATCAGTGGCAGAAACAGTGTGAGTGTTGTGAATAAAGTGCAGATGTGTGCACGAAATCTTTTAAACAGTCGTGTAAATTTGTTGAAAGGATATGAAAAACTTCTTTAGTGTTTACAACGACAAATATATATCAAGCGGGTAAAATAAGTATTATATAAGTATAACACGTCACCATTTTTCTCAGTAAATATATTTCTAAAGGTGCTTCTCACATAAAATTTCATCACCAGATGTTGGGAACAACCCATGCAAGCCACATAGAGTTCAATTTTGCTCTCATCTGACCGGACTGTACTCTCCCAGTATTGCACAGGCTTGTCCAAATGTTGTGCAGCGAACTTTAAACCAGCTTCAACATGCTTTTTCTTCAGCAGTGTGGCGAGTCTTGCGTGGTGGGCGTGCCTACAGGTCACGGCTGTTGAGTGCATTGCTTATTGTTTTCTCTGAAGCAATTGCTAATTCCAGGTGTTTCTGAAGCTCTCCACAAGTGGTCCTTGACTCTTGGACAACTCTTCTGATAATTCTTTTCACTCCTCTGTCAGAAATCTTGCAAGGAGCACCCGGGCGTGGCCGGTTTATGATGAAACGATCTTCTTTCCACTTGAAATCTTTCTGTAACCAGTGCCATCAGTACGTTTTGCAACAATAAGGTTGCGAAGGTCTTGAGAGAGCTCTTTGCTTTCACCCATCATGAGATGTTTCTTGTGTGGCACCTTTTTATAGGCCATCGGTCAGCACTGAAGCAGCTGATATTAATTTGCACTGACCAGGGGCAGGACTGATTTCACATGGTGCCTTGGCTTTCCATGCCTTTTTGCACCTCCCTTTCTTCATGTCTTCAATACTTTTTGTCATTTCACATTATTACACATAACATAATTTATGGAGATCTATGGTTTGATTTCTTTACATGTGTGGATTTCATGGATTGTTATCAACATCTGATGAAGATTTCACGTCAGACCCTTTAGAAATATATTTACTGAGAAAAATGTATAAGAAAGCATTCATTGATTTTTGAGTTAATTCCAGTCTTTATGAGCCAAATGAAATGTGATGGAGCAGCAAATCACAAAACTTTCATTCTAAACACCAGACCAGCTCTGAGGGCGTTGTGATAACTCTCATCATCTGTTGTTTCTTTTCTATTCTGTCTGTTTATTTAAACCTCCATCTCTGCTGTAAAAATGAATGTATTTTGGATCATGTTAACCCGGCGTAGGATGGCGGTGCGTTGCGCAGCAGCCGCTACTCAGAAGTTCGCCAGTTCTATAGCGCCTCATATAACGACCCTGTTGGTGCACGGTAAACAGGTAAAGCGCCGCGGGAGGCGGAGTGTCACTGCATGCTTCACTTTATATATCTTTCCAAACTGTGAGTGAAACATCACCAGGTTTTTCAATAACAGGAGAGCACGCTTCACTGATGAGCTCCCATGATGATGATGATGATAATGGTGGTGGTGCATTTGACAATAATTTACACCTGTGATTATGAAATTCTTTTGAAAGATATTAGCTAGCATGATGCTAATAATAAGAGACCTGCCAACCTTTACTTATCGAGCTCAGGCGGAGTTCGTTTACGAGTCTTTATGCAATAAAATCGTGGCGTGAGCCAATTGAGGCATCTAGAATGACTGCGGTGATTCACGTAGGTGCTAGAACTCTCAGAACGAATCCCCGCCCCCTCGCACACATCTCACGTTAGTAATCACAGCAGGAAGTTACTCAACTCTGTCATTCCACGTTAAATCTGGCCCTCGTGTGTTATTCCTTACATATGGATAAAGTACTGAATGTTTTTTTGCCTTTTACTTGGGAACTGCACGTCACTTCTCCTCGCTGTTGGCAGCTCTATAATAATAATAATAATAATAATAATAATAATAATAATAATAATAATAAGTAACTCAGGCTATTACAAAAACTTATGGGAAATGAAGGGAAGTGTCTATTAGGAGTGTATTGGAATACTGATGAAGGGATTAACTAAAGGAGAATGGAGATAGACGAAGGGGAAAAATAACTAACTTTTAATTGAGCTTTTAATTGAACTGTCTTAGTGAAGCGTGTTCATTGTCGTGCTGAGCTTCAGTCCCTCACCACATCCTCATTGCTCGTTTTATTACTTATTTATTTAATTTGAGAGAGAAAGAGCTGGGCGATATAGAAAAATAGATCAGGTCAATATTTTAGAATAAATTTGAAAATGCTTACTTGATGATGGCAGAATTTGTGTAAAATCTTTCTTGAGTAGACTCACTTTATTAAGTCCTATATAATAAGTTTGAAATAAAATAGCTACAGTGCTTCATCAGTCCAAGACTAGCTGAGGGTATGATGAGCCACGCCTCCTGTTTTCTGATTGGTTGAACTACTAGCAAATTATCCAACGCTATTTTTTTTTTAACCAGCATCGCTGTGTATACTGCGTTTATCGCCCAGCTCTGTGCGTTTGTGTTCACTACAGCAAGCACAAACTTCCACATCTCATAAATTAGTGAACATTAAAATCCCTGTGCTGGAGTCCGTTATACGATGGAAAGGATTCATTTGAGGATTATTCGCTGTCAGTTAGAAAGGATTGGACTTGAATTCCCACTACACGTTTGTCATTCAGCATCGCTTCCTGCCTGAGGGACAAACCCCAGAATTCTAATGGCTGATGGTGAAGGAACGCTGCGTAGGGAATGCCATTAAATTTCTAAAATGTGCGCATGGAGGATGGGCAAGTAGACGGAGTGACTGAGGGAAGGAGGGACCAAGGGATGGAGAGATGAATAGAATGAGGGACTGAAAGACTGAGGGACAGTGAGACAGAGAGACTGAGGGACATATAAACTGAGCAACGGAGAGACTGAGGGATGGAGAGATGAAGAGAATGAGGGACAGTGAGACGGAGAGACTGAGGGATGTAGAGAAGAAAAGAATGAGGGATCAAGAGACGGAAACACTTGAGATACTGAGCGATGGAGAAACTGAGGGAGGGAGAGATTGCGGAATAGAGAGACCAAGGGTCGTCGAAACTGAGCGATGAAGAGACTGAGGGACGGAGAGAAGGAAACACTGAGAGACTCAGGAATGGAGAGACTGAGGGACAGAGAGAGTGAGAGACTGAGAGTGAGCAGTCTGTAATGGCGGGGATAACAGCTGATAAATAAAGCTTTCAGGAATGTCTGAGTTCTGGTTCTGAATCTTGACACCAAACCAGTTGCAGTTTCTAAATAAACCTGATTTTAACAACGTCCTGAAGTTCAGGATCTGAAGCTGTGTTCAATATTTCTGATTACGTTTACTCGCAGTTAGAGATGGCACGATACCCGGTTTATTCTCTGATAACGATTTCGATCCTGATTTATCGCCTCAGTCGATATCTGATTTTTTTTTTTTCTCCTTTGAAAAGAGAAAATACACAAATTCTATTTAATCAGATAAACTTTTCTACTTCTGAAATATGAATATAATAACTTCAGACCTAACAAGAAATACAATCACATCTCTTTAGACCTGAAAAAAGAAAAATCTTCCAATCAGGTTCTTTTTTTTTGTTCCGTTCAATACCGGATCGGATTGAATTCCTTCTTTTGGGATCGATGCAGATCCCAGTACGGGATCGCTGCCGTCTCTACTCGCAGTAATGAAGGAAACAAAGCTTTGTCGAGTGTTAGCCCTGACGCAACACATTGTTGACTCCAGTATGTTTATAGTTCCTGCTGTGTTAAGGCCTGTGATGTTCCCGTTGAGCCGGGCTCTGACTGTTAACCCGTGTGGGATGATGTGTTTCTGTTCACCAGGTCCGTTGTACGTCTCGCTGCCAGTCTCTTAACTAAGCTAGTGGACAGCCTTGCTCCAAGTATTACTAGCATTTTAGTGCATGGCAAGCAGGTAAGTGGGAACCAAGATCAGGAGGTCAAAGAAAGACCCAAGTTTACACATTTATAGTAGTAGAAATGGTAGAAGGATTTCTTTTAACTTGTGTATATATAAAAAAAAAAAACCATTTTAATGTTCACTGATCATTTGTGTGTTGTTCGTGTATTCACAAAATTTACACAACTGCACGTTTCAACAAGTTCAATACGTTAAAGAACCCTAACCCTCTCTACTCAGCTAACGTCACATGCTAATCCCGCCGCTGGTTTAATGTTATTGGGGTGAGACGATATGGTCAGGGAGGAAGTGCGTTAGTTGAACGGCTAACAGTTAGCTAGAGGGGCATTACCCAGCACCCGAAATGAGCCTCATTTATCAACAGCTGTGTGTGAATGATTTCCAAACCCAAGTAACACACATTTACAAACACACCTTGTGCTGTATGTTAATAGAAATGCTGATACAGGAATAAATCACAGAGTGCATTCATGGCAGATTTACATTTAGCCACGCCCACAAAAGTCCATCAAAGGCAAAGCTCACAGAGCTAAAAATGACCAAATGGTGATGAAACTTGAGCTTCCTAAAGCTAAGTTCATGCTTACGGTGGTTTTATCTCTGCAAGTCGAGGAAGTCATCAGTAGGCGTTCCTGTCCTTCTACTGGTTACCATAGTGATAATGTTTATCAGTGGGTGGAGCAGCTAGCATTCCAAATTCCAAGTTTTCTTGTGGCTAAAATGAATCGTTCCAGAGAGAGATTTGCCGTTTGCGTATAAAATCCAGCAGTTTATCATCGTAGCATACAAGCTGAAGGAGAAGCAGTGTGTGATCTTTACCACGGATCACACGTTCAATCGCACTGCCTTCTATAAAGTTCAGCTTGTCTCAGCTTTGTCACATCTCAGGACACGCCCATATCTACCTTTATGGCATTTGGCAGACACCTTTATCCAGAGCGACTTACATTTTTATCTCATTTTATACAACTGAGAAATTGAGGGTTGCTGAGTGGCCCAGCAGCGGCAGCTTGGTGGACCTGGGATTCTGACTCACAACCTTCTGGTCAGCGGTCTAGCACCTTATTCACTAAGCTACCAAATCTAGTCACAGAGGCTCGCTGTCGTTCAATCAGAACTCGTTAGCTCTCGTTGAAAATGAGCGGTCTCTGTTGCAGCGACTCGCTTGATGTGTGAACACAACATTAGTGTAGCGTGTGTTAAATCTTCCAGTAACTCAGCTCAGCCACTGCAGCGTGTTGGTTACCATGGAGACGCACTAACTCCTCCTCCTATTATAGGACACTTTTATTACTTTTGTCCTAAAGAAAGAGGTAGATTTATTCATCTTTATTTACACCTTATCTACATGAGGTCATGTCATTAACATGAAACCTCTGAGTTTTATCGAGTCTTTAGTAAACTGCTGTGTGTGATTGTGAGTAAATAATTAAAGTTATTTGAGGTTCGATCACAAAAACAAGTTCACATTAATGATCACTAATCACGATGGTGATCCTGATGAACCGAACTCCAGCACCATTTCTTACTGAAACACTTTCACGTACCCAGTGTGATAAATGAGGCTGAATATGGGGATTTTTCAGTTTAATGTGTTTTATCGTTCAGATTGCAATCAAGAAAATTCCTTTAAAAAAAACAAAACTGTTATTTCTTTCCCGAAGGCTTCGTCTAGCTCATTACAGCTGAGTGGGGTTTTGCATCAAATGACAGTATAATGATCCGCTCTCTGGACAGAACAGAAACATCTTCCAGTTTCTTTAGCTATCTGAGATTTCCTGATGTTACACCACCATAGCGATATATCGTCCCACCCCCTGACTGAACACTGCATACTTCGTGTGTTTATTATTTTCTGTATACTGAACATCCTCTGATGTGTCCTCTCCTCCCTCTTATCCCAGATTTATCCAGTTCTGTACCATTTCTCACATTAATTGCGTTAGCTTAACCTCTCTTTTTTTTTTTTTTCCCCCACGATATTCCCGAGCCGATTTATTAGTCTCCGGGAAGATGAAATCTGCATATAGATTGCGTCTTCAGACTGTTTTTTTAACGGTTTAATAGTCTGAAACGTGGTGTTGTTCTGAAAGTGGGTCAGTCCACATCACCAGCGGAGGTCTGAGCCACACAGGCTGCGGTGCTTAAAGCCTTAGAGACGAGACTTACAAAAATAAAAAAAGAGATCAAGACCTTCTGGGGGTTTTTATACTCGCAAATCTACCTGCTGTCTGTTTTGGACAAATTGCGGGTCACGGGGTCCGAGTTTAACGGCGCTCGGGCAGGAATATTAAAATGATGCGCCGACACATTTTATTTAAATGAAGAACAAATACGTCGTTTAGGGGACCGGGAAGAAATGAGACCGATTTCATTCAGATAGAGTTTAGTGCAGAATTAGTTTGGAGAAACCGGACACATCAGAGCATGGACGTAAGGATTTGCATTTGCAGGTTAATGATTTTGTGAATGAACTTCTTTTGTTGCTGTACCAGGTGACTCTGGGACTATTTGGACACGAGGAGGAGGTGATCTCGAACCCGCTGTCTCCGGCCGTCATTAAGGACATCATTTACAGGAAGTGCAGTCCTCACGGCGAGCGAGAGGCCGTGCTGCAGCAGGAGCTCGTCATCCACATCGGCTGGATCATCTCTAACAGCCCCGAGCTGTTCAGCGGCATGCTCAAGATCCGCATCGGGTAACAAACCCGCACAACCATCAGTCCTGCTCGTTAAACTAGAACTCACTCATTCTTTAAAAAAAAAAAAACAACAACTAAACTCCATGACGTCATTATTTATGAAGACGGTTAAACTTCTGGATTCTGATTGGTCGTCAGGTGATGATTCATTTTCTATAGCAGCAGCTCTGACAGTAGCGCAGGTTTATATTAAAGCGCCTGTTCTAAAACGTTAATGTTTCCATAGCAACAGCTCAATCTACATGAGTGATATGTTTGTTTGTTTTTTTTTAAAGGAGGAATGTGTTTATGTAACATTTAAGGGAGGAGTCTCCAGTGTCAGGTGACGCTGTAAACTCTTTCGCAGGTTCCTCTGTAACACGACAACAGACGAGCATTATGTTTTTGTCGTATTTACTTCACGAGAGATTAAAAATGAAAGGCTGGTGAAGGATGATTGTTTACAGCTGCTGTAATGAGTGTACAGATGTTCCACGATATTGACTGTAACTCTAAATGGATAAAAAGTATGAAACTTACAGCACCACACACAAGGATTTATGTCTTACTTATAAATGTATGAGATGACCATGAGGTTAAATGCAGAAGTTTTAATATGTTTCTATATTCAATAAATCTTTTATAGAGGAAGTGTGTAGTAGGATGTTTATAATCTATTCAAAACATTACGTAAGTTACAGTAAGTGTTTCCGGATTGTTCCATGAATGAAGGTGGATGATTTTTTTGGAACAGGTGGATCGTGCAGGCCATGAAACACGAGCTAAAGATCCGCGCAGGAGACATGCCGCCTCAGGACATCTACCAGATGTCACCTAGTGATGTCAAACAGCTGCTGCTGGACGTTCTTCAACCTCAACAGACCGGCAGGTGAACTATATAAACCTCACTGTTTTACACGACCTCCTGCTGCTTCTCATCACCGTGACGTTAAAGTGATGTGGTTAGAGTCAATTAATTTACTGTGTTTCTATTAGCTTATAAAGGCTAATAATTACTATAGTATTTTATTAATTATGCTTTTCAGCATTGTGACCTGTTTATTTAAGGCACACTTTAATCTTTGAGGGAATTTTCTCCTCTCAGATACTTCCCAGGATTTTGTCTGTCCGAGCGAATCGGTCCTGCTGGATGGAAAGATTTTAGCTTTGGTCAAAATCCTCAATTATTTTTTCAGTATAAATATCTGATCGCTTCCTCCAGGTTTCTTGAGTCTTTAATCAGAAAGTTAGTACAAAAGTTTAAAAGGACTTTTTTTTTTTTTTAATACAGGTCGTGGCTGAATCGGCGTCGGATCGACGGCTCTCTGAATCGCACGCCGCTCGGGTTTTACGATCGCGTCTGGCAGATTCTGGAGCGGACGAGTAACGGCATCATGGTGGGAGGTCTTCACCTGCCTCAGGTACGTTCATCACTCTTATCTGGAAGACGGTTTAACAACAACACATAAATAAATAAAGTATACCTTTTCTCATTAATCCAGGATTCTTGTGTAGATCAGGAAAAGTGTGAAAATTTAAGGCATTATTTTGTAGATCTGGAAAATTACAGAAACTTGGACAATGTCTTTGAAAGAATCTAGATGTTTTGTTCTTGAAGTTAAGTTACATGTGTTAGGAATTAGAGAGTAAGCCTGCTTGTCTTCGTCCTCGTCTTTCCTCGGAAGCTTCCTTCACTTTATAATGATCATGCTGAATATTGTGTTATATCACATAACTGATTTATCTTCACATCACGCACCACTCTTCCCCTCTTTAGCAACCCACTCTGTCTGATATGACCATGTACGAGATGAACTTCTCCCTGCTGGTGGAGGACAAGCTGAAGAACATCGTGCTGCCTGAATACAGACAGATCATTGTGGAGGTGAGGCTCTGGTTAAAGCACATGTTTGTATATTACAGTACATTGTGTGTGTGTATCTTGTGTATGATGTGGTTCCTCTTTGGTTCTCCCCAGCTCCTGATGGTGGTGTCTCTTGTGCTGGAGAGAAACCCTGAGTTGGAGTTTCAGGAGAAGGTGGATCTGGATTGGTTGGTGAAAGAAGCCTTCAGTGATTTCCAGAGGGATCAAGGAAAAACTGACATGGCTCAGAGTGAGGTGAGTGAGCTGGCTTCATCACCACAATCACCATCACCACCACCATCATCATCACCACCACTATCACCATCACCATCATCACCAGTACCATCATCACCACCACCACCACCACCACCACAATCACTACCACCATCACCACTACTATCATCATCATCACAACCGCCATTATTACCATCACCATCATAATCATTATCACCATCATCACCACAACCATCGCTACCATCATGACTATCATCTCCACACCTCCATCACCACCATCCCATCCCCTCCCCACAATCATTAACACCATCACTCCATCCCCTTAATCATCACCATCACCCCTTCACCATCCCAACTATCACCATCGCCACCATCATCAGCACTAATACCACTATTACCTTATCCTGTCATCAGATTCACCGCCAGCATCAGAATCATCTTCTAATATAATTATCACCATAATAATTATCACCATTATCCCATTTTCATGCTATAATAATAATTTACGTATGCCACATGACCATGTTAATAATAATGTTACAGAAGAATATGGAGGCGTTCTATAACACTCCTCCATTGGGGAAGAGAGGAACCTCCAGCTACCTGACTAAAGCAGTGATGATCCAGCTGCTTCAGGGGGAAGTGAAGCCCTGCAAGGACGACCCCTGCTCCGTCAGCTGAACACACTTTTTTTTTTTTTTTCCTTCTCTCTCTATTCCTCCGTGTTCCTTCCCTCAGTCCATCCTTCCCTCTTTAACATGTTTATTTTTAGCGTGTAGAGTGTACTCAACCTTTGCACTTGCTCTTGTACATTTTTTTAAACTGCACTGTTAGACAGATTTTTTTTCCCCAAACACCCGAGTGTTCAGCTCACCTCCTGACCGTTTCATCCCACGCTTTCCTCCTTTTCTCAGTTTTTCTTTAGTTTAAACCACGTAACGCTTCAGTTTATCGATTTGGCCTGTTGATGACCCAGATTACAGTCACACTGTTTTAAAAAAGGGTTATACAATATAGAGCTTTATTATCATCACTACGCTAGTGATGAGCAAGATTTTAAGCATCGCAGAAGTAAAATGCGACAGCACCATAAAGAGCTAAGCTCCGCCCACCTGATGGCGTGGATACAATTCCATTGGTCATACTATGAGTATGTACATTTATACTAACGATTTTAAGCGAGAGCTAAGAAATAAAACAGGGTTTTAATTAGACTGGAGCTAGCGAACTAGTTTTACCAAGCGGTTGCCATTACTGCGTACATTTTAAATGGTTAAATAAAGAGCTAGAGCGCTCAATATTTAGTAAAGATGATATTTTAATGTCTACCTGAAATATTGTGAGATTGTAACAGGAGCTCATGGGTAATAAAACACTCGAAAATTAACCCTTTTCATTCATATCTACTGTGTTCATTTAACTTTGGTCATTTTTATCTGTTCTTTGCTTTTATATGGTGGACCAAATGTGACAAAATTAAACATTAATATTCGCGTTTAATATTTATTAACGCCTGTTTTACTGCCTCTTTGCGATGGATAGCTCTCGAGAAAACAATAAAACTAAAGCATAATTCGATAGAATTAACTGATCCCGCCCACTGAGGTTGATTGACAGAATTAAAAGAACCAAGCAGTTCATATAGAGAGTGCAAAAGTTAGGGCTTTTGAATGTAAATATGTCTCTATGTTCAAATACATATACATTTTGAGGCAGTGGTTAAGGCTCTGGGTCGTTGACCAGAAGATCGGGGTTCGAGCCCTTGAGCAAGGCCCTGACCCCAATGCTCTGACCCCAACCCCCAAGGATGGGATATGCGAAGGAAGAATTTTGTTGTGAAGCACTTATTTTTTTTATTTTAAAGAATCTCAGAACAGGACCGTAATCCAAACCACATTGCAAAATGAACAGAAATGAAATCTGGACAAATCTGAATTTTAAAAAATTTTATTTTTTTTTTGTTACACATGGTAAAACGAACAAGCCTCGGAAAACCGAACACGCTGAACGTCTTTGTTGTGCTGCTGTGTGTTAGACCGAGTTTGACTTTTTTATCATTGTGTACAATTCATTTATTCATTTCTGGAGATGTATAACTTTGGCTCGTTTGGTCCAGCATAAATGGCTCTCACGGTTACGTCGCCTGATTGTTTAAAAAAAAAAAAAAGACAACTAAACACTGTGAACAGAAAAGATGCTAAGGCTAGGTTTTTCCACTCCTGCCTTCGCTGATGGAATTTTCTGCATGAAGCCAGGATACGTTTCTTTCTGCGTGTGGATTTTTTTGTTGCATGATGGAGTTTTAAATGGAACAGCGAGATGTCTGAAGTTCAGCACTTGATCTCAGTAAAATATAAAATGTTATTCTACGGTTTTATGTTTAAAAGGAATTTCACCGCTTTAGCTGACCTTTCCTCATCCTGAAGCTCGGGTGGAATGTGTGAGTGTGTGTGTGTGTGTGTTTTACAGCTCTTTAAGTGTTAGACTGAAATAAATGCACATCTGAAGTACACAACCAAGTGTTGTGGTCTTTTCTGTCCCGGACTGACTGACAGATTAAATTGAGTGGAAAAGTTTGTGCCCAAAACTTGAATAGAAAAATCAAATTAAAAAATAGCTGTACTCTATTATCAAGATAACGATCCAAATCACACGGAAAAAATCTGCAGGAATTTGTCTGAAGAAGTTTCAGGACAGAAAAAGGGAAGTTA
The DNA here is from genome assembly GCA_033459395.1 of Hemibagrus guttatus. Taxonomy (NCBI): domain Eukaryota; kingdom Metazoa; phylum Chordata; class Actinopteri; order Siluriformes; family Bagridae; genus Hemibagrus; species Hemibagrus guttatus. The sequence goes on from JAUCMX010000026.1 coordinate 17,107,139, forward strand.
GCTTCATATCTTGCACAATAAGGAATAAATTTCTGTAAGCGCTCTTTATGAATTCATTAACCTAACCGTGCGTGACGGAAATAAAAACTCATTAACGGCAGTAAATGGGCTCGTTTAGAGTTCCTTCTGTGCAGCAGTGTCCAGAAATAAGCCACATTTCACTCGGTCTAATATCAAGCTTGGTGAAAAAAAGCTTCACCTGCTCCTTCAGAGGAGACCAGACTGGTTTGAGCTGAGACAGGAAGGCTATGGTAACTCACTCCATGCATCTGTTGTGAACAGAAAAGCATCTCAGAACCCAGGCAGGTTCATTAAAAACAAATACACAGGCATGAGTTGCGATGTGCGGGGGCCAAGCACCCACTACATCATACTGCTCAGGGTGTGTGCTATAGGATTTGTTAGTAGCAATTTGCTGAAAAATGACAGAATCCACGTGAATAAATGAAATCTGACAATAATTGTTTTTTTTAAAGGTTCACACAAAAAAATGGTTCATTCAGCTGGTTTGGTTTATGGCATTAAGCTGTGTAAATAAATGTTAGTAATAATGTAACATGAGTAGCTCTCAGAGGAAGAAAGGTTGGAGACCCCTGCACCACAGACCAGGGATCAGAGTTCTTCAGTCTTATCAACGAAGCGGGAGTCACTGATTCCACTCGTTTAATCGGTTCATCTTGTTCTCCAATTTGTGGATAAGATTCGAGACTGACGTCTTAGATGGACAAACTGAATCTGACTGGCTGATGGCAGCCAGGATTTTGAAGTAAACCAGTCAGGAATTTGCATACAGATGATATCATCTGATCAGACTTGGATAACCACACCCCTACATGTATAACCCCTCCCCTATATGGTTTACACCACCCCAACATGTATAACACCACCGCATATGGATGACCACACTCCTACATGTATAACCACACCCCTACATGGATGACCACACTCCTACATGTATAACCACACCGATACATGTATAACCCCTCCCCTATATGCTTAACACAACGCCGGATATGGATGACCACACCCGGATATGGATGACCACACCCCTACATGTATAACCACACCTCTATATGGATGACCACACTCCTACATCTATAACCAAACCCCTATATGGATGACCCCACCGCTACATGTATAACCACACTACTATATGGATGACCACACTCCTACATGTATAACCCCTCCCCTATATGGTTAACACCACCCCAACATGTATAACAACGCCGCATATGGATGACCACACCCCTACATGTATAACCACACCCCTATATGGATGACCACACTCCTACATGTATAACCACACCGCTATATGGAGGACCACACCCCTACATGGATGACCCCATCGCTACATGTATAACCACATCCCTATATGGATAACCACACCCCTACATGGATGACCCCATCGCTACATGTATAACCACATCCCTATATGGATGACCACACTCCTACATGTATAACCACACCGCTATATGGATAACCACACCCCTACATGGATGACTCCACTGCTACATGTATAACCACACCCCTATATGGAGGACCACACTCCGACATGTATAACCACACCCCTATATAGATGACCACACTCCTACATGTATAACCACATCCCTATATGGATAACCACACCCCTATATGGAAGACCACACTCCTACATGTATAACCACACCCCTACATGGATGACTCCACTGCTACATGTATAACCACACCCATATATGGAGGACCACACTCGTATATGGATGACCACACCCGTATATACAGTGGTGTGAAAAAGTGTTGGCCCCCTTCCTGATTTCGTATTTGTTTGCATGTTTGTCACACTTTAATGTTTCAGATAATCAAACACATTTAAATATTAGTCAAAGATAACACAAGTAAACACATCATGCAGTTTTTAAATGAAGGTTTTTATTATTAAGGGAAAACAAAATCCAAAACTACATGGCCCTGTGTGAAAAAGTATTTGCCCCCCTGTTAAAACATAGGTGTGATAAACCACAGTTAAGTTGAGTTCAGTTTCTCTAGCCACACCCAGGCCTGATTACTGCCACACCTGTTCGCAATCAAGAACTCACTTAAATAGGACCTGCCTGACAAAGTGAAGTAGACCAAAAGATCCTCAAAAGCTAGACATCATGCCGAGATCCAAAGAAATTCAAAAACAAATGAGAAAGAAAGTAATTGAGATCTATCAGTCTGGAAAAGGTTATAAAGCCATTTCTAAAGCTTTGGGACTGCCGCGAACCACAGTGAGAGCCATTATCTACAAATGGAGAAAACATGGAACAGTGGAGAACCTTCCCAGGAGCGGCCGGCCGACCAAAATTACCCCAAGAGCGCAGCGACAACTCATCCAGGAGGTCACAAAAGACCCCACAACAACATCCAAAGAACTGCAGGCCTCACTTGCCTCAGTTAAGGTGAGTGTTCATGACTCCACCATAAGAAAGAGACTGGGCAAAAATGGTTTGCATGGCAGAGTTCCAAGACGAAAACCGCTGCTGAGCAAAAAGAACATAAAGGCTCGTCTCAGTTTTGCCAGAAAACATCTGGATGATCCCCAAGACTTTTGGGAAAATACTCTGTGGACTGATGAGACAAAAATTGAACTTTTTGGAAGGTCTGTGTCCCATTACGTCTGGCGTAAAAGTAACACCGCATTTCAGAAAAAGAACATCATACTAACAGTAAAATATGGTGGTGGTAATGTGATGGTCTGGGGCTGTTCTGCTGCTTCAGGACCTGGAAGACTTGCTGTGATAAATGGAACCATGAATTCTGCTGTCCACCAAAAAATCCTGAAGGAGAATGTCCGGCCATCTGTTTGTGACCTCAAGCTGAAGCGAACTTGGGTTCTGCAGCAGGACAATGATCCAAAACACACCAGCAAGTCCACCTCTGAATGACTGAAGAAAAACAAAATGAAGACTTTGGAGTGGCCGAGTCAAAGTCCTGACCTCAATCCCATTGAGATGCTGTGGCATGACCTTAAAAAGGTGGTTCATGCTCGAAAACCCTCCAATGTGGCTGAATTACAACAATTCTGCAAAGATGAGTGGGCCAAAATTCCTCCACAGCGCTGTAACAGACTCAGTGCAAGTTATGGAAAACGCTTGATTGCAGTTGTTGCTGCTAAGGGTGGACCAACCAGTTATTAGGCTTAGGGGGCAAACACTTTTTCACACAGGGCCATGTAGTTTTGGATTTTGTTTTCCCTTAATAATAAAAACCTTCATTTAAAAACTGCATGATGTGTTTACTTGTGTTATCTTTGACTAATATTTAAATGTGTTTGATTATCTGAAACATTAAAGTGTGACAAACATGCAAAAAAATAAGACATCAGGAAGGGGGCCAACACTTTTTCACACCACTGTAGATAACCACACTCCTACATGTATAACCACACCCCTACATGTGTACCCACATCCCTATATGGATGACCACACTCCTACATGTATAACCACACCCCTATATGGATGACCACACTCCTACATGTATAATCACATCCTTATATGGATAACCACACCCCTATATGGATGACCACACCCATATATGGAGGACCACACTCCTACAAGTATAGCCACACCCTACATGGATGACCACACCCCTATATGGATGACCACACTCCTACATTTATAACCACACCCCTATATGGATGACCACACCCATATATGGATGACTACACTCCTACATGTATAGCCACACCCTACATGGATGACCACACCCCTATATTGATGACTGCACTGCTATATAGATGACCACACTCCTACATGTATAACCACACCCCTATATGGATGACCACACTCCTACATGTATAATCACATCCTTATATGGATAACCACACCCATATATGGATGACCACACCCATATATGGAGGACCACACTCCTACAAGTATAGCCACACCCTACATGGATGACCACACCCCTATATGGATGACCACACTCCTACATGTATAACCACACCCCTATATGGATGACCACACCCATATATGGATGACTACACTCCTACATGTATAGCCACACCCTACATGGATGACCACACCCCTATATTGATGACTGCACTGCTATATAGATGACCACACTCCTACATGTATAACCACACCCCTATATGGCTGACCACACTACTATATCCTGCCTCACAGCTATTTGTTCCACCATGTGATCAATCAATCAATCGCTAATCGGGGGCCATGTTATTAACAAATCTCACTGTGTTTCTGGATCATTACTGAGGATCAGACTCTGACAGTCTGATAACGGGTTCTAATCAGACTTGTTACAAAGAGTTTGATATAAACAGCTCACATTTAAAATGTTAAAATAAGTAATTTAATCATATTCTGGAGATGATGATGGCAGAGAGAGCTCCTGTCCGTGGCTCTCGTTTCTGCATAATCAAGTTGTCGAATCATTAAAACCCGACAGGACACACTGCCAAATTAATGTTGGACACTAGAATCAGAGTGAGGGAGAGAGAGAGGGGGGAGAGAGAGAGGGGGGTAGAGAGAGAGGGGGGGGCAGGGGATAGAGAATGACAGAGAGGGAGAGAGAGAGAGAGAGAGAAAGAGAGAGAAAGAGAGGGGGGGTAGAGGGAGAGAAAGAGAGGGGGGGTAGAGGGAGAGAAAGAGAAAGAGAGACAGGGAGGGGGGGACAGGGGATAGAGAGAGACAAAGAGAGGGAGGGAGAGAAAAAGAGAGAGAGAGAGAGAGAGAGAGAGAGAGAGAGGGAGGGGGGACAGGGGACAGAGAGAGACAAAGAGAGGGAGGGAGAGAAAAAAAAAGAGAGAGAGAGAGAGAGAGAGAAAGAGAGGGAGGGAGGGGGGGACAGGGGATAGAGAGAGACAAAGAGAGGGAGGGAGAGAAAAAAAGAGAGAGAGAGAGAGAAAGAGAGGGAGGGAGGGGGGGACAGGGGATAGAGAGAGACAAAGAGAGGGAGGGAGAGAAAAAAAGAGAGAGATAGAGAGAGAGAGAGAGAAAGAGGGGGTATAGAGAGAGACATAGGGGGGAATAGAGAGGGGTGGGGGATAGAGAGAGGGGGGGATAGAGAGAGACAGAGAGGGGGGATAGATAGAGAGAGAGAGGGAGAGAAAGAAAGAGACAGAGATGGGGATAAAGAGAGACAGAGTGAGAGGGAGAGGGAGAGGGAGTGAGGGAAAGAGAAAAGAAAGAGACAGAGAGGCTATAAAGAGAGTAATGTTTTCCCTCGTAAAACTTAACAGGGCTTTAAAGTCAAAGCACTGCAGCGTCTCGTAATGACCACCGAGTCTGAATCAGACAGAAATCTTCGGCGGTGAAACGATAACAAATTCACGGCACGATACGAGGTGCACAGAATCCGCAGTGTTATTGTGCTTTACAATTAAATTCACACTTATAAAGAGGAGGTGGAGTCTGAGGCGGGGCTTCACTTTTCTGACTGACTCACAATATGACCCATTAATATATAACGTATACTAAATAATAATATATATTTATTTATATACTGCAATTCAATTTGAATGCAAGGTATGAGGGTTCTTTTTTATATTCGTTTTTATTATTTTTTACTTTTGTTTTTAGCCTTAAAGCTAAACACGGCCTTTTTTCTCACATTTGACCTGATAATCAAGTTTGTATATATACGCATTTTTTGTCCTAAAATCATCCGGGTGTTAAAAAATAAATAAAGCGGCGCCGTGCAGCGGCGTGCGTCTGTCCTACTTCTCCACCTCCTGATTAAATCCCGAGTGATGGAGTGCAGCGTTCATTCCCGGCGGCTGATGATGAAACTGCGACTGATATTTTTACATCCTTAGTGGGCGGATTTGATTTTGAGAAGTTACGGAGAGCTCGTCTTACTTTCCTGGACAGTTTTATTTTTAGGAACGTGGTGTGTGAGCAGGAAAGTGTGTACTTTGTTAGATGTTAGAGGAGGAGACGCAGGACGCAGAGCTGTTATTATCTCCAGGTGAGTTCGATGTCCTGCCTGGTGCTCCGTGTTCATGGGAATATCTCCGGATCCGTCACACCTCTGAGGCCAGAACAGAATCCTATACAACATTCAGTACACGATATACAGTACAGAGTATGTATATATCTCCCCAGTGGATAGACTCCTGACACGAAAACTGCAATAAACACGGATTAAGGAAGCAATTCCGTCTCTGTAACTGGAATCAGCTGCCGGTTTATTGACTTTAATTTTGAACCGGGTTTCTCAGGACTCGTGAGGAATCATAAAGGAATCAGCTTGAACGCTAAATGCGTTAGAGTGCAATAAAAATGACAGAGAGGATTCCCAGAGCGTGGGTCTGATCTAATGGGTTTTTTTATTTATTTATTTATTTTTGAGGTGAGGAGACAGGATGAGAGAGCGGGTTTATTTTCACCGTCTCGCTGATGAGCTACAACACTGAACTGGTTATTGGGTTGAACTTTATACTAAAGAAGAAAGGGAATGAATACAATAAGAACACAAAGTCCTTCTACATCACATCAACCTTTTTTTCCCATTCCATTGTCTACCGCTTATCCGATCTATTCTCGGTGGTTAGCACGGTGAGGCAACCATGCTAACCACCAAGCCACCGTGCCCCCCTTTCACATCAACCTGACTTTACTAAAACTTTTAGCACACAATGGAGCTTTTCACACCGAGCTCAACTTCGGGTTCCTCTACGTTTTAAACCCATCTTTTTCCCCTGGGGTTATGAATCTCTGCTCTGAAGCTTTTACGATGTAAACTCCACATCGTGGATCCAAACATGTCGGTGTGAAACGATGTGGTGTTGCGATGAAACGATGTTAGGGCTTGTTGCTTAGCAACAGACACCCAATCAGAACCTGAACAGCTCTTCAGCCTCATATCAGGTGAAAACCACGACGTAGCTGAACTACACTGAACAAAAACGGCTCGGTAGAGTCAGGCGGCAAAACACTAAACATCATGGAAGTGCGCGAGGTAGCGAGGAGGAAATACGTCACACTGAAACATTAGCAGAAGTCAGATTTCGACTGATGCTGGACTGATGGAGATGATGGATTTGAGGACACAAGACCAGTGTGCAGAACAGATCAGGATTAGACGTGTCCTCTAATCTCAGGTCTAAGTTTTCAATAAAATAAAAAACCTCTTCTTAGTTGTGATTAGTATTTTGAGAGGTTCTAGGCGTTATCTACATTACTGACCTTCTGAAAAGTTCTTCAGAACGACTTTCTACCGTGAGGACAGTGTGTTGAACTTTCCGTACTTCAGCTTTAACACCGTGTGGTGTCTGAGAAGCACCTCGACTCTTTAACAGGAGCTTAGCTTTGTTTCATTGCTGAATTATTTAATTTACTGAATATAGTCTGACACTCATCCAATGTAAATGTGTCTATCAGCAGCTATTATTGCTCAGGTAATAATCCACAGCTTCTAATATCGATTTCAGCCCGGGATCTGAAGTCTGAAGAAATCTCAACTAAACTTTTAGGAACTTAGCATGGATTGGCATGGAATAGAAATGTAGAGAAATAGAGAGATATTCCCTAATCATAATCAGAGGACACAAAAAAAAAAACCATCAAGCTAACTGCGATATTCTGAGGATCTTGATTATAAACAGTGGAAAATGCAAATGAAAGATTTGTTTAAAACTGAATCAGTGAGTTTTTACTCTCTTTCTGAAACCTGAGCTGAGAAAATACATACAAGCTGTGAAGAAGAAGAAGAAGGAGGAGGAGGAGGAGAAAAAGAAGACCAGGGAGGAGGAGGAGAAGAAGTAGAAGGAGGAGGAGGAGAGGAAGAAGAAGAAGGGGGGGAGAAGAGCGACGAGGAGGAGGAGGTGGGAGAAGAAGAAGAAAAAAAGGAGGGTGAGGAGGAAGAGGAGGGGGAAGGAGAAGAAGAAAAAGAAGAAGACGAAGGAGGAGGAGAAAAAGAAAGAGGAGTAGGAGAAGATGAAGCGAAAAAAGAAGAGAGAATTGTATTTGTGGTTCTTTGTCGCCATCAAGTGTAAATAAAGTGTATAGCAGATTAGAAGGATTTTTTTTAAGTTAGAAAAATGAAAAAACGAGAAAGAAAGAAAGAAAGAAAGAAAGAAAGAAAGAAAGAAAGAAAGAAAGAAAGAAAGAAAGAAAGAAAGAGGAGGGAAATTAATGAAGGGAAGCAAATAGAATAAAGATAAAAAAGCAAACAAACAAATAGGAAAAATAAGAAGGCAGGTTTTCCAGACTAAAGTGACTAAAGTAAAACACAGCGCTGTTTTTGTGAATGAATCTGAATGAGCGAAAGTTTTCGTTTGTAAGAGTGTGTAAGAGTTATTACTATAAACACAACGAGCTGCGCCAGCTGATGACGTTTAATTTCCTCGACAGCGTTCTGTAACCCCGGTTAGCCTGTAACTTGTTAGCAACCGCCTTTTATAAAATAGATTTAAATAAATAAATTATAAGCGAGGTATAACTGGTGTATTTTATATCGCACAATTAAACGTGAAAATATACTGAGCTTGTGTTAAGAACAGGCCTAATTTCAGGCATTTAATCAAAAACCCATTCAGTGCTGGAAATGCTAAAATGCTAACGGCTGATGAGCGCGTACTCTGCTCCCGCTCCTCCCTCTCCCTCAGCAGATGGACGTGTCGTTATCTCCCCGCTGTGTCCTACAGCAGAACAAAGAGCATCGTTTCAAAACACAGGAGATAAGAACTTGATGACCCTGCGCTAACATTCCGGGGTCGTGATTTATACACAGATCCTCCCGTAATCCCCGGTGACCATGATGTCATCCGTGTGCGGAATGCATGGACCCGGAGATAACGGCGTGAACGCTGCTCTGTTGTAGGAACGGATTAAAATCTCATTAGTTTCGAAACAACTTCTGATGGCTTTATGTTTTATGTAGGAGAATATTTGCGAGGCTCGCGTGTCACGAGTCCGGTGTAGAAATGTTCACTGAGGAAGAACATAATCCTCCATGAGCATGAGGTCATCGGTGTGCGCCGCCATGGATTTGGAGATAAGGCTCTTCTGTACTGTTGATGGGAAGTTCGGATCATTTTACTGAGTCGGATCTTTGAATGTCGTTCAGCAAAATGAACTAATCTTTTTCCGAGTCATTTCGTTCATTTCAGCAGAATATAATTACAGTGTGTCACGTGTAAATGGCCAATTACCTCGACAACGCAAACTTTGATCACATTTAGAATAAGACAAAATTATAAAATCAACCAAAACGAAACATTACATTAGTATTATTGACTTTAAGACACCGAGCCAGGAAGTGAGTTCGTTTAAAATGAACGAATCGCTCTCTGAGACGACTCTTTGTTCCTGAGTCAAATTAAAGATTCATTCAAAATGGAAGAATCGTTCATTAACGACACATCGCTGACACACACACACACACACACACACCAGCTAAAGTTGCACCAGGAACATCTTACACACTTTAGTTAATAATTAAACATGCATAAAGAAGCATTATAATGCCTGTGAGATGCTGAGCTGGACTTGTGGCCAATGGGACCAGAGATAAAGTCAATGATTACAAATTTAAAAAAAAAAAAAATTTTATTACCTCAAAGACAAAATTGCCTCTAAATTAAGCATAATAAACTTTAGATGTTCCTGTTTAACGAAATAAATGATAGAAAAACGAAATATTTCCCCTTGCGTGTGTTAAAAAGTTACTGAAAGAAAAATAAAGCTTGGAAGAAAGTATCAGTGTCGGTGTCTCGAACTAGCAAGCTAGTACAGTTAGCTTGCGATGCTAATCTGCTAATCGCTAATACAAATCGCTAATAACGTAAACACAGATTTTTACGCTGATTATTGATGAGTAATGTTATAAACATTTGTGTTCAGCTAGTTAGAAGATGGTATATAGACATAGAGGGATATGTTAGTGGCTCTGGTGAGAGTATGTAGCTAACACAGCTAGGTCACGTTGCTAAGCTAAGCCTGTTTGTACACCAAACTACCAATTTTCTCACATTTTCGACGCTTTATTTCCTTTAAAAGCAGGTATTTCATGAGACATCTTCCACCATGAGATTACTAAAGATCTCAAATACTTAGTGAGCATCCAGAGGTGTCCAGAGTAGAGCTAAAATATATTTTATACTACAAATCAAAAACTAGCAGCTGCTCATCCAGATGGTTAAAATCTGAACCGCCATCATACAGTGTGTGGGTATATAGAGTGTAAAAGTTGGAATAAATTAAATGAATAACACCAGGTTTAGAGTCTGAAGTGTTTAAACAGACTCTCCTTTACCTAACACCTTTACCTTTATTCATCTATCACCTGTACTAACTACCTGAAAGTCACTTGCTCTGCTCTTCATCCTTTACTTTTACTCATTCATTGACCTTAGGGTTGACAAATCTCATGGCAAATTAAATAACAAGCTGATTTATTTGTTTTATTAGTTGATATCTAAACATGGACAGATCCTGGGAGACGTATTGTAAACAATAATCATTACGATCGTAAATCGTTCTTTCGTCACAAAAGTTCTTGTATACAGAGTTTAAGTGTTTTCTTGCCAGAGTTTCACAATTTCCTAACCACTTCCACGGATCGCTTATCGTCGCTGGTGTGCATTTCTTCTTCAGGACAACAGAAAAGCATTTTAAAGTGTCCTTTGTGGCAATAAAAAGTCTATAAAATCCATCTAAATCACAGAAACAGCCAAAGAGCGTGCTAGAGGATGGCTCGCGGACGTTAACGCTGCAGGATGGAATCCGTACACGAGCGAATAAACAGGAGATTTCAGCTTGGATGTGATTCTCTGACTTTTCTGCATATTTACAGAGAGATTTAGAGCCGGTCTGTTTAATAGGCTACATGTTCCAAACTTTTAGAATATTCAGATCTGTACAGGTTTCTGAAATCATTAAAATAATCAAATTCAATCAAATTAAACAAACTTTTAATATAAAATGTTGTTTTTTCAGCAAAGAAGCCAACGTTATATAATCATCTGTGTTAAGGTAAATACAAAGAAAGAAAAATTCCTAAAGCTAATTTTAGACTAGCTAGATGTTAAAGGTGTGATTTCAGTGCTTTTTTAAGATTATTATTATTAACACTCCTTCCTTCAAGAGGTGTTTAAACGTTCCTCAAGGACTAACTGGATAATTAAAGGGTTAAAACAGATCCTGTTTCTCATAAGAAATCTCTTTGCAGGTTTTAAGCCTTCCTCTCTATACATCCCTAAAGCGTTTTCAGTTTTCATCTTCAGTTGCACGTTGAGGGAACCTTTACAGCTGTGCTATATGTTATGTGTAACCCCTGACCGGTTCTAGATATTACAAAAAACAAACATTATGAGCGATAGTTCAAAGTTGGTGGCACACGTGGACTCTGAGAAAAAAGGATTCTTCAAGGGTTGATAGAAGAACGCAGTGGAGATAACACTGATCTGAGACCTAGCATTGATATTGTGTCCATAATACCAGAAAAAAGTGCATCAGATTTTAGAGAAAACATATCGGATACTGGACCCTTGAACTTTCTTCTTCTTTTGTTAGGATTTTTGGATTTTATTATACACCGATCAGGCATAACATTATGAGCAGTGAGAGGTGAAGTGAATGGCACTGATGATCTCCTCATCATGGCACCTGTTAGTGGGTGGGATATATTCGGCAGCAAGTGAACATTTTGTCCTCAAAGTTGATGTGTTAGAAGCAGGAAAAATGGACAAGTGAAAGGGAAATTTGAGCGAGTTTGATGAAGGGCCAAATTGCTATGGCTAGACCACTGGATCAGAACATCTCCAAAACTGCAGCTCTTGTGGGGTGTTCCCGGTCTGCAGTGGTCAGTATCTATCAAAAGTGGTCCAAGGAAGGAACAGTGGTGAACCGGAGACAGGGTCATGGACGGCCGAGGCTCACTGATGCACGTGGGGAGCGAAGGCTGGCCCGTGTGGTCCGATCCAACAGACGAGCTACTGTTGCTCATATTGCTGAAGAAGTTAATGCTGGTTCTGATAGAATACACAGTGCAGGATACACAGTGCAGTCAGAATACACAGTGCAGGACGGGTCAGGGCTGTTTCGGCAGCAAAAGGGGGACCAACACAATATTAAGCAGGTGGTCATAATGTTATGCCTGATCTGTGTATTTAGACTTTAATTTCTTCACAATGTAAGTGATGTTTTGTTGTTAAAGTGTTGAACTGTTTCTGTTGTTTTTCACAGTTATTGGATTCCACATGGAATCCTTACAGAGGAACCACAGAAGAACAGTTGTCAGAAATGTTCTAGATGTGAATCTGTGGACTTTTGGAGCAGGTCTCTGAGCTGTCAGTGTTAACTCCAGATCGTTTTTTATTCCAGTCTTTATTATCACATAAATAAAGACTGCTTCATTATCACACACAATGATTATGTAAGTCAGACTGTGACAGAACACATCTTTCTTTCTCAGCATTTTTCTCCTCAGCCATTTCTCATGTTTTTCAGGTGCTGACACGTTCAAAACCGCCAAACTCAACTCCTCGTTCCTCCGGGGGCAAAAAAGCTGCTTTTAACACCTCCGTCTGACACGGACAACACCCACGTTCACCTTACAGAGAGAGAGAAGACTTCCAAGATCACTTCACTTAAAGAGAGAGAGAAAGAGCGAGTGAGAGAGATGGAGAGAATGAGAGAGAGAGAATAGGGAGAGAGACAGAGAGAGCGATGTAGAGAGAGAGAGAAAATAAGAGCAAGAGAGAGATGTAGAGAGAGAGAATAAAAAGGGGAGAGAGATGTAGAGAGAGAGAGAGAGATGGAGAGAATAAGAAGAGAGAGAGAAAGTAAGAGTGAGAGAGAGATGGAGAGAAAGTAAGAGTGAGAGAGAGATGTAGAGAGAGAGAGAGAGAGAGAGAGACATGGAGAGAATAAGAAGAGAGACTGAGAGAGCGATGTAGTTAGAAAGAAAATAAGAGCGAGAGAGATGTGGAGAGAGAGAAAGAGAGAGAAAAAGAGAATGGTTGAAAGAATAAGAGAGAGAAAATGAGGGGGAGATGAGAGATAGAATCAGATAGAGAGAGAAAGAGCGAGAGAGATGGAGAGAGAGAGGATAAGAGAAACAGTATTTATATTGCTGAATTCTGACCGGCTTTGTTTTTAATACAATATCGTTTCCATAGTAACTGCTCATGGATGCAGATTAAAAGCATGTGCCATTGTTCTTACGGTGAAGTTTTCTGTACGGAGAAACGTGTTTACGTAACATTTATAGCAGAGTCTTATTAACTCCAATAAATAGAAATAAAGAGAGAGGTTGATGATGGAACGTGTGTTTAGAGCTACCAGAACGAAAGTGAGAACAGGAACCGACTCAGAAGAAGTTACAGAACGTAAGACAACAATAAAGGGACAAAAAGTCTTTGTTATCGTATTATGTGAGGAATAACACAGTGGGGTCGTGCCGTTAGAGGAAAATAACTAACCCTGTGTCATCACACCAATCCAAACACAAGTGCTCAGATTCAGATCACAAGATAACGCTAAGACACTAAACACCAAAAAACCAGAAATGACATGATGGTGAACTTCAGATATTTTCTGAGAAGCTGTAAACCTGTTCTGTCGCTCTTTCACTCGCTTTTCTTTACATAAATAAATAATAAATAGACTCTTCTGTTTTGAACATAGGTCAGGTGAACACTTGACCTTCCTACACTGCAGATGTGGTGCTCTTTGAAGCACATTCCTCTCATTCTGAAGTGCTGGAGGGAGGAGTGTGTGTGTGTGTGTGTGTGTGTGTGTGTGTGTGTGTGTGTGTGTGTGTGTGTGTGTGTGAAGTGTAAGGCTAGGTATTCCCTGTCTAAATTAGATATTCGCCCCCAAATAAAGCCCCGGTGCCCTGGATTGGTGATGGTGGTGTGTGTGTGTGTGTATATGTGTGTGTGTGTGTGTGTGTGTGTGTGTGTGTGTGTGTGTGTATAAGGGTTCTGTTTTAACAGCCAAGTGCTGAATCAGGAAATGCTTCTAGAGCATGTCATCTTGTCAAAGACAGTTCCACTCAGCTCCACCAGGGGGAGCAGTGCTCAAGTCAGCCATGTTTTATAAGTGTACCGAGTCAGATAAAACAAATGTTGTGTCTAAGGTAATTGTCCAACAGGGAACCCAAGCGTTCTGGACCTGAACACCTCTCTTTGTAAACATTTAACATTCCCACGCAATCCCAAAAGAATTCTGACCAATCCTGCTCGCTCCTGCAGAAAATCCCATTTGCTCATGTAGAAAATGTGACCCATCTGCCCACTCCCAGAGGAATTCTGACTATTTGTGCTTGCTCCTGCAGAAAATGTGACTAATCCCAGTCACTGCTCCAGAAATTCTGACAAATCCCACTTGCGCTCATAGAAAATTTGGCCACTCCCACTTGTTTATGCAGAAACCAAGAAAAGAAAGAATTTTGACCAAACCTGCTTGCTCTTGCAGGGAATTTGACCAATCTCACCAAAGTGCTCTAAAGGTCTCTCAAGGAATTCTGATCAGTCCTGCACTAAAGTTTACCAATCCTGCTCGATCACATAGAAAATATGAACAATGCAATCCAGGGAGCCTGGAAACAGTCCAATCTCATCCACTGCTCCAGAAACTTAGTCCAATCCCATCCACTGCTCCAGAAACTTGGTCCAATCCCATCCACTGCTCCAGAAACCTGGTCCAATCCCATCCACTGCTCCAGAAACTTGGTCCAATCCCATCCACTGCTCCAGAAACTTGGTCCAATCCCATCCACTGCTCCAGAAACTTGGTCTAATCCCATCCACTGCTCCAGAAACGTGGCCCAAATCCCATCCACTGCTCCAGAAACTTGGTCTAATCCCATCCACTGCTCCAGAAACTTGGTCTAATCCCATACACTGCTCCAGAAACTTGGTCTAATCCCATACACTGCTCCAGAAACTTGGTCTAATCCCATACACTGCTCCAGAAACTTAGACCAATCCCATCCAATGCTGCAGAAACTTAGTCCAATGCCATCTACTGCACCAGAACCGTAATCCTAATCCTACCCACTGTTCTAAAAACTTGGTCCAATCCCATCCCTGATCCAGAAACCTAGACCAATCCCACCCCTCCAATAATTAATCCCATGCACTGCATCAGAAACTTAGTCTAATTCCATCCAATGCTGCAGAAATGTCATCCAATCTCATCCACTGCTTCAGAATCTTAGACCAAGCTCACTTGCTCATGAAGAAATTTTGACCAATTCTGTCAGCTCAAGCAGAAATGTTCACAAAGGAACTGGAAATGGTCCCAAAGGAATTCTGACCAATCTGCTCTCCTCCTGCAGAGCACTTGACCAAACCCATCTGCTCACAAACACATTTACATCCTGCAAAATAATAATAATTAAAAAAAGTCGAAAAAATCCTACTTAAACAAGGTTGTCCAAGCCCACTTGCTCACACTGACGTTCACATTCCCAAAGAAATTCCGACCTCCCTCATAGAAAATCTCCCACAAATTTCTTTGTACTTAGCCACAATATTTGCTAATAAACTTAGTTGCTTCTTTTTTTTTTTTAAAGAAAATATCAATATCAAGACATTAGGGCTGTTTTTGAAGATTTGGACACACACACACACACACACACACACACATACAGTAACCTTTAATCCGGTTAAAATTTCAGTCGCTGAGTAAATCCTCGTAAAATTCCAGTTTTAAATTTGCTCCCTCGGGATATTTGATTGTACGTGAACAAGTGTTGCGTCACCAAACACATCTGACTGAAGGGGTTACGCTCAGTGGCGTTTATGTATATTACAGTGGCTTAAAAAAAACGATCTCGATTCTGATTTTGGGGAATTTGGGATGAAACGGTAACTAGGCGATTGTCTTTGAAGTGAATTTTGCTCCACTGAACAAGGCGTAATAATCCTTGTAATCACAGGGCAACGACAAGATGCTGTTTACACAACACACTGCAGACACTGAGAGTGTGTGTGTGTGTGTGTGTGTGTGTGTGTGAGGGGATTTCTATTATTAAAGACGTCCTTGACAGGCATGAAATCTTATGTTGTTGGTTGTAAACGGATTCAGGAGCTCACGTTTCTCCTCACTGAGATCACACAGACATACACAAGCTGATGTTTATGGTGCATGAAGTAAGAGTGTGTGTCTGTGTGTGTGTCTGTGTGTGTGTTCATACTCGATGTGTGTGTGTGTGTCCATACTCAATGTTGGGACATTTCAATTAATCAAGCTGCATTTTAATATGTTGTTTAATTTTTTAATAGATGGATTAAACATATTTTATACATGGCAAGTGGGCGGGGCTAAAACCAGCACAGATCCTTGATTGGTCAAACAGAATGGTCGCAAAAATATCTTGATGTTGAGCAGCGTTTTTAGCAGACTATATGGAGACGTTCAGTTGTACAGGGTGGTGTTTGTGAAAAGATTAAAATATTGGCACCCTCGCTTGGCTTACGTGCTCTGAGACGAAAACAAAATCTCTTACTCAAAATGTAAAAAAATAAATAAATAAACATAGACATGTCTCTTATTATATATAAAAAATTTAAGTCATGGTATTTAGCATGAGATGAAATGCTGTAGGATAATAAACCTGAGAATTTACTAATGGCACAATTATCGGTAGAGAGAGCTGTGAGAGTGAACAAGGGCATGTGGGTGGAGCTAACACGATGCAGACTTCTGATTGGTCGATGGAACGCTCACAGAAACGTCCTAATTTTGTGTCTGGCTAGAAATGTAGATTTAATCCAATTTAAAAGTTGAGATTTGTTTTTCATTTATTTCCCTGCAGTTAAATTATTTATTTTTATTTCTGTTTCTATTTATTTTGAGTGTTAGAACAACAACGCATTACAAACCAATTTAAAAAGGATGAACTGAATCATTTTGCTTAACGTCTCCATATACAGATGGTGTCTGATCGTCTTCCTGAGCGATGATGAGTGAAAGCGGTGACACCGTCTTGTCTCCACACCACATTGTATCCGTACGGGTCAGAGGTTTAACACTCGAAGGTTCTCATGGTGTTTGGTTCTCTCGCGCTGCATTTCAGTTTCATGGTTTTTGGCGTGTTCACGTGTTCCTGTTAGGTTTAAGAACAGTTTTATGATTAATCACTCCGGGTTTGACTGGGAAATAATAGCAGATATCAGTTACAGGTAAAGAAACAGGATCGATCTCTCTAACACTGTGATATCTGATCGCTTTATATTTCCTCACTGAAGCACATCTGCATTATGACTGAGAGAGAGGGATTATGGGTAATCGTGTCATACATATCTATGAGGCTCTGCACCAACCAGATTTCAGACCATCGCTGGATGGTCACAGGGGCACGACACGTCACATGTAACCGCTGTTTATGACATTATACAACAGTTCAGGTCTAAAGATAGATAGATAGATAGATAGATAGATAGATAGATAGATAGATAGATAGATAGATAGATAGAGAGAGAGAGAGAGACAGACAGATAGATAGACAGATAGATAGATAGATAGATAGACAGACAGACAGACAGACAGAGACAGAGAGAGAGAGATAGATAGATAGATAGATAGATAGATAGATAGATAGATAGATAGATAGATAGATAGATAGATAGACAGACAGATAGATAGAGAGAGAGAGAGAGAGAGAGATAGACAGACAGACAGAGAGAGAGAGAGATAGATAGATAGATAGATAGATAGATAGATAGACAGACAGACAGACAGACAGATAGATAGATAGATAGATAGATAGATAGATAGACAGACAGACAGACAGACAGACAGACAGATAGAGAGAGAGAGAGAGAGAGAGATAGATAGACAGACAGACAGACAGAGAGAGAGAGAGAGAGATAGATAGATAGATAGATAGATAGATAGATAGATAGATAGATAGTCAGACAGACAGACAGACAGATAGATAGAGAGACAGACAGATAGATAGACAGATAGATAGATAGATAGATAGATAGATAGATAGATAGATAGACAGACAGACAGATAGATAGACAGACAGACAGATAGATAGACAGACAGACAGACAGACAGATAGATAGATAGACAGAGAGATAGAGAGATAGATTTGAAGTGGGTGGAGTCACTTTTAATACATGATATCTTGGTATTCTTGTTACTGTTAGCTAACAAACTTTACTTACTGGTTCTCTGAATAACTGTAGCAGAATCTATCTATCTATCTATCTATCTATCTATCTATCTATCTATCTATCTATCTATCTATCTACCCCCGCGGCACGACACGTCACGTCACATGTAAACACTGTTTATGACATTATACAACAGTTCAGGTCCACTGATTTGATTGGTCGAGAGCTGCTCTAATGGTGCTCATCATCACTTTAACCGCACTGGGGCGTCTCCCCTCGTGAGTCAGTCCTCTACTTCTTCTCTAACTCTGCTTCCTAGTTCAAAAACGGTTACTACGGCAACACTAGTGACATCATCATCAAACGCTAAGCTATGGAATATCACTTTTGAAATAAAATAGGGAAGGAAAGGAAGACGGAAAAATGATTTTAACGGAAACGGTGTCATGGTGTTATCGTGAGTCAGCTAGTCGAGCGTAGTGTGCCTAATGAATCGTGTGAAATTCGTTACAACTGCGCTCTTGCTCGTCTGATATTGTTTAAATACGATTATATCACAATACGCTTTTCTGAGAAACAGTAGAACCTCGCCATACGAATGCCCTCCCTCACAAATTTTCACCTTAAGTATTGATTTTGCATTTTCGGCATACAAATGAAAGTTGTGTGTACGTCCGGGAACTTGTTTGTGTTAGTGGAAAGCCAAGTGAAGCCAACCGAAGGGAATTTTACAAATTTTCTTTTCAGTCAGTGAAAATGTTTGGAAAGAGTCAACCTACGAGACCAACGTTGCCTTCAGTGTCAAAGTTTTTTTGTTGACAGATCGGTGGCGTTGGTGCTCTGTTCTATTTTTAGCCCAAGCTTGGTGGCACGACTTCCTGTGAGGACCCTTGACATGGAATGCTTGGCTTGGGTCAGTTCTTTGTAAGTGGCCATAAAGTTTACATACGCTTCGTATTGGGAATATTGGTCATATTTTTGGGCGGCTGGAACGGATTATCTGCATTTACATTATTTCTGATGAGGAAATTCGTATCGCAATACAAACTTTCACCTTAAGTAGATGTATAGGTTTCTTTGGATTTGGTGTTTTTTGCTGTTACGTTTGTAGATAAACGCCCTTCCATTCACTGCGTTTCACTACAGTTATGAGTTTCATAGCTAGATAGCTATATAGATAGATGGATGGGATAGATAGATAGATAGATAGATAGATAGATAGATAGATAGATAGACAGATAGACAGATAGACAGATAGACAAAAAAGAGGGTAGAGAGATAGATTTGAAGTGGGTGGAGTCACTTTTAATACGTGATATCTTGGTAATCTTGTTACTGTTAGCTAACAAACTTTACTTACTGGTTCTCTAAATAACTGTAGCAGAATCTATCTATCTATCTATCTATCTATCTATCTATCTATCTATCTATCTATCTATCTATCTATCTATCTATCTATCTATCTAGCTATCTATCTAAGTAAAATCCACTTCCCCTTTCTCAGCAGTGTGTCTGAGACTTGTTTGTTTGTGTTAATTGAAGTCCGTCACTGGACCATACTTTGCTGACTCTCTGCTTTTCTGCCTCCGAGCCCTGAATACAGCGCATGACCTCATACCTCAGATACGTCTAAACAAAACGCTCTCGGAGAAGTGGGAGGTGACGATAACTAACTCTCAGTGAAACAGATTCACACAGAGGGTCAGAGAATAGTATTAGGTGATCAACACCAGGCCTCTGCTGCTGAAACACTGAGCATATGGAGAACTTTATTTTTCTCACGTCGAGCCCTGGAGAGGTTAAACCCTCTGAGGGATTTTTACTCATTTATAAATGACACACAGAAATGTACTTTAGACACAGAATCGTCGGCTCAAAAATCGCTGGATAAACTGTGACATTATTAAACGGTGAAAATTTAAAGTTGCAAGTTGTGAAAAACTTGAGTGAGAAATGAGACTGAAGTGCACTTGGGAAAACATGGATATAAAAAAATACTATAAGTAAATAATTTAATAATTTTTGGATAGCTTGTTACTGTTAGCTAACAAACTTTACTTACTGGTTCTCTGAATAATTATAGCAGAATCTATCTATCTATCTATCTATCTATCTATCTATCTATCTATCTATCTATCTATCTATCTTCTGTCTATCTGTCTGTCTCTCTGTCTGTCTCTCTGTCTGCCCCCATCCATCCATCCATCCATCCATCCATCCATCCATCCATCCATCTAGCTAATTTTGAAGCACTGAACAGCAACATTGCTTTATTTTTATTTTATAATTATGCTCTAAAATATATAACAATTATTCACAAAATTATTTATTATTTTTTAAATATTTACATAAGTAGCAAATTCATTTAATAAAAAAAAAAAAAAATCAAAATCTGTATTCTATTCTATTATGAATTTTTGATGGCTCACAGCTGCTTCCTGTCTGTCTGTAATTAAGTTTATTTACATTAAAGTTCATAAAAACACATCACATTATCCATTTTATCTCGGAAAAGCATATTGTGACATTATTAATCTCAATAATGATATGTGCTGACCACAAGCCAGAGCACGATTTCAGGGTCCAAAACATCAAGCACTCATCTTCATACTTCAACCAGATTCTGCTCAACCTAATAAACAGAATATATTCATTCATTCATTCATTGTCTGCCGCTTATCCGATCTATTCTCGGGTCACGGGGAGCCTGTGCCTATCTCAGGCGTCATTGGGCATCAAGGCAGGATACACCCTGGACGGAGAGCCAACCTATTGCAGGGCACACACACACACTTTCATTCACTCACACACTACAGACAATTTAGAGACTCCAATCAATCTACAATGCATGTCTTTGGACTGGGGGAGGAAACCGGAGTACCCGGAGGAAACCCCCGAGGCACAGGGAGAACATGCACACACACGGCAGAGGCAGGAATCAAACCCCCAACCCTGGAGGTGTGAGGCCACCGTGCTAGCCACAAAGCCACCGTGCTAGCCACAAAGCCACCGTGCTAGCCACCAAGCCACCGTGCTAGCCACCAAGCCACCGTGCTAGCCACCAAGCCACCGTGCAAGCCACCACGCTAGCCACCAAGCCACCGTGCCCCCCTACAGAATAAATTGTCTAATGAAATTATTTCCAAACTCACTGAAACTGAGCTGAGGATCCAGAATTGGCATTTCTGCTCCAGAAACCCGGTGGAGGTTCTGCAGCCCGAGCTTCGGTCTCCTGTGTGTAAACGTTTATTAGGTGTAAAATGACGTTGTGTCTGTGGATTCAAACAGAGCGAGCGTTCATTGTAGCCAATCAGAGCAGAAAATCAGAGAAAAATGGTGCTCTGGAGCATCACGGCACTTCCTCTCACCAGGAAAAAAAAAGAGATCTATGGAGCCAACAGCGGGAAGATCAGACTGTAACGGATCCTGTCACAGATTGAAACGTGTCTTGAGGCAGAGGAAACGATGGGACTTTGTGAATATTTTCTACATTTTCGTTTTCTTTTCATCTTGCTGTCTAACAGGATTCTCAGATCAGCTTCATCAATCATGGAATGTCTTTCACTCACAACAATTAACTCTGACTTTTATTTATCGGTTAGGTTTTTCTACATTACCCAGAATGCCGTTAGATGACCTGCTGCTGCACTCGCTTCAGAGATAGTAAAGATAATCCACTCTAACCAGACTCTTCATTATCCCAATGCTCCAAGAGGGTTTTCCCCTAAATCTCCTTCTTTAAAAGCAATAATACAAGCTTCATTAGCCGTGATGTGGTTCACTCAGTGATGGCTCGGTGGATGATTTGATTATCGGTCAATCGTCTGAACGCTCTGTGGTCTTGTTTTAACAGGAATAAATTGCCTTTGGGTTTGTTAAACAATGTCTCTCGTGTGTGTTTAAGTGAATCTCAGCTGCTATTTTTGCTCTGAGGTCAATTGATTGATGTGAAAATGTCTCCAGAGAAATGAGACATGACTGTCGGAGACGGCGAGGGGGAGTGTGAGAAGAGGATTTAGAGAACATGGCAGAAAACGCTGAGAATTCACTTTATACACGAGCACGAGGAAGTGACCATGGTTTATAAAACTGATATGACCAATTCACACTGTGATAGTCTTAATGAAGAGGGTGTGGCCGGTGCGTTGGTCTTAATGAAGAGGACGTGGCTGCTGCAATATTATTAATGAAGAAGTAGTGTTTTTTGTGATAGTCTTAATGAAGAGGGTGTGGCCGGTGCATTAGTCTTAATGAAGAGGGTGTGGCTGATGCAATATTATTAATGAAGAGGGTGTGGTCACTGTGATAGTATTAATGAAGAGGGCATGGACACTGTCATAGTATTAATGAAGAGCGCGTGGCTGCTGTGATAGTCTTAATGAAGAGGGAGTAGTTGTTGTTATAGTCGTAATGAAGAGGGTGAGGTTACTTTGATAGTCTTAATGAAGAGGGCGTGGCTGCTGTGATAGTCTAAATAAAGAGGGAGTAGCTGCTGTGATAGCATTAATGAAGAAGGCATAATCACTGTGACAGGTTTAATAAAGAGGGCGTGGTTGCTGTGATAGTCTTAATGAAGAGGGCATGGTCAATGTGATAGTCTTAATGAAGAGGGTGTGGTTGTTGTGATAGTCGTAATGAAGAGGGTGAGGTCGCTTTGATAGTCTTAATGAAGAGGGCGTGGCTGCTGTGATAGTCTAAATAAAGAGGGAGTAGCTGCTGTGATAGTATTAATGAAGAAGGCATAATCACTGTGACAGGTTTAATAAAGAGGGCGTGGTTGCTGTGATAGTCTTAATGAAGAGGGCATGGTCAATGTGATAGTCTTAATGAATGGGGTGTGGTTGTTGTGATAGTCTTAATAAAGAGGGAATGGTCGCTGTGACAGGTTAAATGAATTGGGTGTGGCCACTGAGATAGTCTTAATGAAGAGGGTGTGGTTGTTGTGATAGTCGTAATGAAGAGGGTGAGGTCGCTTTGATAGTCTTAATGAAGAGGGCGTGGCTGCTGTGATAGTCTAAATAAAGAGGGAATGGTCGCTGTGACAGGTTAAATGAATTGGGTGTGACCACTGCGAAAGTCTTAAAGAAGAGGGCGTGGTCACTACAAAAGTCTTAATGAAGAGGGTGTGGCCACTGCGATATTCTTAATATGAAGGGCGTCGCCACCGTTATAGGCTAAATGAAGAGGGTGTGGCCACTGCAATAGTCTTAAAGAAGAGGGAGTGGCTGCTGTGACAGGTTAAATGAAGTGGGTGTGGTCGCTGTGATATTCTTAATGAGGAGGGCGTGGCTGCTGCTATAGTCTAACTGAAGGGGGTGTGACCACTGTGATAGGTTTAATGAAGGGTGTGGCTGATTTGATAGTGTTAATGAAGGGGGCGTGGCCTCTGCCCTCTGTCACTCTTTACGTGTGTTAATTTAAATTACGTTTCGATTGGAGAATTAATTTATTCAGTTTCCTGCTAGTGTCCTGCAATGAGGTGAATGATTTTTGTCTAGATTTCCAATTCATTTAGTGGATAACACACACACACACACACACACACACACACACACACACACACACACACACACACAGACAAAATAAACTGGTTTTGAATTATCACCTGTGTGAAATGAGACTCCGAAGAACAAAAGCGAAGCCAAACAGCTCCTGATGTCTCACTCACTACCTGGCTCTGTGCTGCACATTATGATCTGCTTAATTCATTACATGCACCCTGGAGGTGAAACACACCCTGCGGATGAATAGAGCGCTCGGTAAATGTGACTATTGTGTGTGTGTGTGTGTGTGTGTGTGTGTGTGTGTGTGTGTGTGTGGGTGGGTGGTAAAGCTTCATTTATCTAGGAACTTGTCTGTGCAAAATGATCTTCCTCTCTGTGCTGTAAACAGGCATTGTAAATGTTAGACTACAAAGAAGATTTACACATGGGACTGTTTGTGTGCGTGTGTGTGTGTGTGTGTGTGTGTGTGTGTGTGTTATTGATTAGTCCCTGCTTAAGATGGACAATTAAACAAATCTCAGTGAACAACTAAATCATCGAGAACATAGAAAACAATAAAAGTTGGATATTTGGAGTGGTCAGTAGTATCAGTAAAGTCCTTGAGCTCACCGTGACCGTGTGGACAGGATGCCACGTGTAAACGCTACAGATTCCTGAAAACAGGTTCTCTAGAATAGGATGGAATTAATCGTGTTGCGTTTGGACGCCGAATCTCTCGTCCTGATGTCATAAGATTATAACTGAGATGCTAAACATCCTCGTTTGTTGTAAAATACGCTGAAGTCAAAGCCGTGTTTGGCTCAGTGTTTTGATTTTTGTGGTAACAGGGAAAATCCCACCATCACTCTCTCTCTCTTTCACACACACACACACACACACACACTCATCTGAATAGACTGATCTCAGTGTGGTTGGCTCTCTTTAATCTCCTCATCCTTATCGTCCTCTTCAGAGAGAAGTCAGACGTTTAGGAGAAGAATTACTCGACTGTCACTGATACACACACACACACACACACACACACACACACACACACACAGTAAGTCACTGAGTACTGTTTTATTTTATCCTGCCATTACATGTCCATTAAAACCAGTGTAAATTGGAAACATGTCCTGGAGGAAATCTGAGATGAGGTTTATGAGTTCTGATGTATTTATTTTGAACTATTCATGCATAATTTATTTAAAACTGAAACTCCAGACTCTTTATTTGTTCTTTATATGCTTTTATTAATTTATTTTCTTCGGTCTTGAGTCTTATGCTTTCACACATACTCGACTCGACCTCATATGAGGATAGTGTTAATATCGAAAAATAAAACTAGCACTTGCAAAACTAATAGTGTCCTACAGCAGGAGGAGGAGTTAGTGTGTGTCCATGGTAACCGACACGCTACAATGGCTAAGCTGCGTTACTGGAAGATTTAACACACGCTACACTAATGTTACGTTCATACATCCAGCGAGTCGCCGCGATAAAGCGCCCAGAGATCACTCATTTTCAGCAAGAGCTACGATTTCTGTGACATGAGCAATAGCAACCATCGACGGCTAGATGTGAGTGTGTCCAGAGATGTGACAAAGCTGAGAAAAGCTGAACTGAGTATCTCCTCATCATGGCACCTGTTAGTGGGTGGGATATATTCGGCTGCAAGTGAACATTTTGTCCTCAAAGTTGATGTGTTAGAAGCAGGAAAAATGGACAAGCGTAAGGATAGGATAGGATAAGTGAGTTTGATTAAGGGGCAAATTGTGATGGCTAGACCACTGGATCAGAACATCTCCAAAACTGCAGCTCTTGTGGGGTGTTCCCGGTCTGCAGTGGTCAGTATCTATCAAAAGTGGTCCAAGGAAGGAACAGTGGTGAACCGGAGACAGGGTCATGGGCGGCCGAGGCTCACTGATGCACGTGGGGAGCGAAGGCTGGCCCGTGTGATCCGATCCAACAGATGAGCTACTGTTGCTCAAATTGCTGAAGAAGTTAATGCTGGTTCTGATAGAAAGGTGTCAGAACACACAGTGCATGGCGGGTCAGGGCTTTTCTGGCAGCAAAAGGGGGACCAACACAATATTAGGCAGGTGGTCATAATGTTATGCCTGATCAGTGCAAATACTGACTAACTGACCGACAAGAGGTCGGACCTTTTGTTCAGCAAGCTGCAAACCTACCATGTGGATTGGGTCTGAATCGACTCATCTGCAGAAAGTGAAACAAACATGCTATACTTTTGTTTTAGTGTGTGTGTGTGTTTTTTGCACACCTTTTAAACTTTGTTTTAATTATTCTGCCCAATAACAGAGTTTTGCAGCCCTACCTCCCCTCAACCGAAGCTTCTTCTTTTTTTTTTTTTTTTTTTTTTTTTTTTTAAATGTGAAGTGTGAAACCAATCCAAACGAATCAAAAGAATCGACTCCCAGGAGTCACTTCAGAACCGTCTGAATTTTCAAAGGAAAGTGAAATAGCCATCAGTGACATTTATTCTCTGAGCCACGCCCTTTCAGTGGCAAAGGTTCAAGGTCATCTGGGTTTGTTTTCCCGCACTCTCTTCTCAGGGAATTTCCAACAGACTCTGTAATTCAGTGATGGTCATCCTCTGAAGCCAATTTGGCAAAATTCTATTAGTTTTTGGTAAATGGGACGTTTTGACTCCGACTGTACGTCACGTTCGTTTTTATTAAGAGCTGAACGTTTCAACTGAACGTCGAATATTTATTCAAAGCCAGAGGAAAGAGTCAGTCTTCCAAATCCTTTCATTTGTGGTGCGGTTGTTTTTGCGTAAATAATTACACGCTCCTTCCCAGGCATCATCGGGTCTCGCCTCTACGCCACAGATACTAACTTATAAATACATCAAACGTGACGCACCACCCGCTGAGCCCAGAGACGAGACTTGTCAGAGGTCTCCTGTAGAGAGAGAGAGAGAGAGAGAGAGAGAGAGGCTCTAAATATAATCCTGGCCTGACTCTTCCTTTTCTTTCAGCGCTTGTTTTCATCACTCAGTCTCCTGGTTTATTTTTACAGTAGAAGATGTTTATCCTCCGGTTCTGAGCGCGCTGTAATTTCAGGCCTGGAAACTAGTGATGGGGCGAGAGAGGAAGAAAGAGAGAAAGAGTGAGAGAGAGGGTGGGGTGCAACTGGATGATCTGGATGTGTGTGTGTAGGAATCCCTGCAGCTCAGTAAGCTGTGTGTGGTGTAGGAAACTCCCTGGTTTATGAACGGTGTGTGTTTGGTGTTGTTTCAGATTACAGACTCACTAAAACCTCTTTTCCTTTCAGTTTACTCTGCATTTCCACCTTAACATGCTAAAAAAAAAGGAGATTTGAACAGACACACTGCTGCTTTAATCATAAACACCCGCTACTGCAAGCCGCATCCCAGGACTCTTATTCACTAGGGTACTTAATCAGAATTAATTCCAAAAAGTTTCACTACTCTTTACGTGTTTCTGCGAGAGAAAGTTCCTCGTATTCAGACGCGGTTTACGCACATATTCAAAATAATTTTCTTGCCGTCGATCAGATTATTAAAACTCACCTGCATGTAGTGCATGCCTTCTAGAACGTTCTTGAATAAACACCTTCTTCTCTTCTTCAATGGAAAATGCTGTTTGTTTCTTCAGTACGTATTTTCTATCCCTCATTATTTTTCCCCTCATGTCAAATGTACAGTGTTATATTGGGTGTATGAACACTCCATGTTGTAATAATCACATTATTCTATATCATTTTTCAATTCAATTGATTTATTATAGCGCTTTTAACAATGGACGTTAATTGTCTCAAAGCAGCTTTACAGAAGTATAGGAACAAAAAAAAAGAAAAAGAAAAAAGAAAATTAAAAAAAAAAAAAAGAAAAGAAACAAAAAGAAAAAAACATGAAAAAAAGAAAAGAAAAATCTCGGTATATTTGGTTTAATAATAGCTTCCTCACTCTTTTTTTTAGCTTTGTTATTGCTCCAGCACATTATAATCATATTTTGAAAATTATTATTATTTTTTTAGTAAACCCAGACTCATGGTGTATGAGCTGAACACACTTACATTTCACTATAAATTCATTCATAATTTTATCCATAAAAATGTTTTCCTGAACTTTAAAGAGACTTATATATATGTATAAATATTTCTGTATTATCAGCGATAATGAAAGAAAGGTTTTATTTAAAGAAGGTTGTTACACTGACGAATGACTCGCGGTTTGCGCTCTGATCTTCGCCTCGTTTGCATGTCAAACATTAATGACCTTTTGATTGCACTTTAATGACCTGTGCGCACGCAGAAGTTATCACAGCACTGTGTAAACACACACACACACACACACACACACACACACACACACACACACACATACACACAACGGTTAATGACGGGACAGATACAGTGGGGGGGCAGGAGGACGTGTGTGCATTAACGCCTCATATCTGTACAGCAAACTGCAGAGTTTACAACTGGAGAACCTCTTACTGAAAATTCACTGAGGCTCTGCACACTCACTGCTGATGGACAGACAGATAAACTGAGATAGATGGATGGATGGATGGATGGATGGATGGAGGGCATTTATGTACAGTGGGGCAAAAAAGTATTTAGTCAGCCACCAATTGTGCAAGTTCTCCCAGTTAAAAAGATGAGAGAGGCCTGTAATTTTCATCATAGGTACACTTCAACTATGAGAGACAGAATGAGAAAAAAAAATCCAGAAAATCACATTGTCTGATTTTTAAAGAATTTATTTGCAAGTTATGGTGGAAAATAAGTATTTGGTCAATAACAAATTTCATCTCAATACTTTGTTATATACCCTTTGTTGGCAATGACAGAGGTCAAGCGTTTTCTGTAAGTCGCCACAAGGTTTTTACACACTGTTGCTGGTAGTTTGGCCCATTCCTCCATGCAGATCTCCTCTAGAGCAGTGATGTTTGAGGGGCTGTCGCTGGGCAACACGGATTTTCAACTCCCTCCAAAGATTTTCTATGGGGTTGAGATCTGGAGACTGGCTAGGCCACTCCAGGACCTTGAAATGCTTTTTACGAAGCCACTCCTTCGTTGCCCGGGCGGTGTGTTTGGGATCATGGTCATGCTGAAAGACCCAGCCACGTTTCATCTTCAATGCCCTTGCTGATGGAAGGAGGTTTTTACTCAAAATCTCACGATACATGGCCCCATTCATTCTTTCCTTTACACGGATCAGTCGTCCTGGTCCCTTTGCAGAAAAACAGCCCCAAAGCATGATGTTTCCACCCCCATGCTTCACAGTAGGTATGGTGTTCTTTGGATGCAACTCAGCATTCTTTCTCCTCCAAACACGACAAGTTGAGTTTTTACCAAAAAGTTCTATTTTGGTTTCATCTGACCATATGACATTCTCCCAATCCTCTTCTGGATCATCCAAATGCTCTCTAGCAAACTTCAGACGGGCCCGGACATGTACTGGCTTAAGCAGGGGGACACGTCTGGCACTGCAGGATTTGAGTCCCTGGCGGCGTAGTGTGTTACTGATGGTAGCCTTTGTTACTTTGGTCCCAGCTCTCTGCAGGTCATTCACTAGGTCCCCCCGTGTGGTTCTGGGATTTTTGCTCACCGTTCTTGTGATCATTTTGACCCCACGGGGTGAGATCTTGCGTGGAGCCCCAGATCGAGGGAGATCATCAGTGGTCTTGTATGTCTTCCATTTTCTAATAATTGCTCCCACAGTTGATTTCTTCACACCAAGCTGCTTACCTATTGCAGATTCAGTCTTCCCAGCCTGGTGCAGGTCTACAATTTTGTTTCTGGTGTCCTTTGACAGCTCTTTGGTCTTGGCCATAGTGGAGTTTGGAGTCTGAATGTTTGAGGTTGTGGACAGGTGTCTTTTATACTGATAACGAGTTCAAACAGGTGTCATTAATACAGGTAACGAGTGGAGGACAGAGGAGCCTCTTAAAGAAGAAGTTACAGGTCTGTGAGAGCCAGAAATCTTGCTTTTTTGTAGGTGACCAAATACTTATTTTCCACCATAACTTGCAAATAAATTCTTTAAAAATCAGACAATGTGATTTTCTGGATTTTTTTTTCTCATTCTGTCTCTCATAGTTGAAGTGTACCTATGATGAAAATTACAGGCCGCTCTCAACTTTTTAAGTGGGAGAACTTGCACAATTGGTGGCTGACTAAATACTTTTTTGCCCAACTGTATGTAGGTGGATGGCTGGAAGGCTACAGACACAGGATGGATGAATGGATAAATGTGTGAATGGAGGGATGGATGGATGGATGGATGGATGGATGGATTGATGGATGGAGGGATGGATGGATGAACAGAAGAAGATATGGGATGAGTGAACAGATGAATGGAAGAAAGAATACATGCATGAAACATTGGCTGGATGGACAGATGGCTGGCTAAATAGGTGGATGGATGGATGGATGGATAGATAGATGGACCAATTTATAAAGGAAAGGATACATGGGATGGATGGAATATTGTATGAATGAATGGATAAATGGAACAATTCATGCAGGAATGAATATGGTCTAATGAAAGACTGACAGATGGATGGGTGGATGGATGGATAGAAATAGAGATGGATAAATAGATGGGTGAATGTATAAATGCATAGACAGACAGATAGATAGATAGATAGATAGATAGATAGATAGATAGATAGATAGATAGATAGATAGATAGATCGATCGATAGATAGACTATATTGCCAAAAGTTTTGGGACATCCCTCCAAATCACTGAATTCAGGTGTTCCAATCACTTTCATGGCCACAGGTGTATAAAATCAAGCACCTAGGCATGCAGACTGCTTCCTCACTAATAAATATTCCATGCTGTTAGTGGTATTATAACAAAGTGGAAGCAATTGGGAATAACAGCAACTCTGCCCCGAAGTGGTAGGCTCAGAGAGCGAGGTCAGCACATGATGAGGAGCACAGTGTGCAGACGTCTCCAAGTTTCTGCAGAGTCCATAGATAGAGACCTTGAAACTTCATGTGGCCTTCATATTAGCTCAAGAACAGTCCGTAAAGAGATTCCTTACATCACCAAGTTCAATGCAACGTGTGGACGCAGTGGTGTAAGGCACACTGCCACAGGACTCTAGAGCAGTGGAGGCATGTTCTCTGGAGTGACAAATCACGCTTCTCTGTCTGGCAATCTGATGGATGAGTCTGGGTTTAGTGGTTGCCAGGAGAACGGTACTTGCCTGACTTCATTGTGCCAAGTGTAAAGTTTGGTGAAGGGGGATTATGCTGTGGGGTTGGGCTCGGTCCCTTAGTTCCAGTGAAAGGAACTCTTAATGCTTCAGCATTCCAAGACATTTTGGACAATTTGTGGGAACTTTGTGGGAACAGTTTGGGGATGACCCCTTCCTGTTCCAACATGATTGCACACCAGTGCACAAAGCAAGCTCCATAAAGACATGGATGAGTGAGTTTGGTGTGGAGGAACTTGACTGGCCTGCACAGAGTCCTGACCTCAACCCCACAGAACACCTTTGGGATGAATTAGAGCGGAGACTGCGAGCCAGACCTTCTCGTCCAACATCAGTGACTGACCTCACAAATGAGCTTCTCAAGGAACGGTCAAAAATTCCCATAAACACACTCCTAAACCTTGTGGAAAGCCTTCCCAGAAGAGTTGAAGCTGTTATAGCTGTAAAGGGCGGGACAACTACCCTATTAAATCCTATGGATTAAGAATGGGATGTCATTAAAGTTCATGTGCATGTCAAGGCAGATGTCTCAAAACTTTTGGCAATAAAAGTGTAGATAGATAGATAGATAGATAGATAGATAGATAGATAGATAGATAGATAGATAGATAGATAGATAGATAGATACTGTCTAACACATCACTGCATTTCTCCTCTTAAGAGATTTAAACTCAACCTCACTGTACTAATCCCTGACTGATATTCCCTATACTGAACTCGTAATGTTCATCCAAGCTACTGCTGTTATTTCTCAGGGTGTTTGATCAGGTAGCACAACTCTCAAAGAAAAAAACACACACACACACACACACACACACAACATGACAAAGCCCTTAAGAGAAGAGGACGAAACACTTCAGTGGAATTAAGGAATTAAAATGCAGTTCATGAATGAGTCTCGACTAATTCACTAAAGCAGACTTACTGACGCGACAGAGCATGTGTGTGTGTACATAGATGTGGGATTTAGAAGTTTATTTTTGAAGCAGGGGAACACTTCTGCATTGTTTTATTTCCCAACGCCAGGAAAACAGAACTAATTACTACAGAATAGTGTTATTTCTCCCTCAGCATTAAGATTTTATAAACACCTGCTGAACACCTCAGTCATAGAAAAGCTAGCAACAAGTCAATCTCTCTCTCTCTCTCTCTCACACACACACTCACACACACACACACACACACACACACACACACACACACACACACACACACACACAAAAGATAATGACATTTACACACACTGCACCATTCTGTTCAAAGCTATCAGCAAATACACTATATTGCCAAAAGTTTTGGGACACCCCTACAAATCATTGAATTCAGGTGTTGTTTTTCAGGGGTTGGGCACCGCCCCTTAGTTCCAGTGAAAGGAACTCTTAATGCTTCAGCATACCAAGACATTTTGGACAATTTCATGCTCCCAACTTTGTGGGAACAGTTTGGGGATGACCCCTTCCTGTTCCAACATGACTGCACACCAGTGACCAAAGCAAGCTCCATAAAGACATGGATGAGTGAGTTTGGTGTGGAGGAACTTGACTGGCCTGCACAAATGCGCTTCTACATAGGAATGGTCAAAAATTCCCATAAACACACTCCTAAACCTTGTGGAAAGCCTTCCCAGAAGAGTTGAAGCTGTTATAGCTGTAAAGGGCGGGACAACTCCATATTACATTCATGTGCATGTAAAGGCAGACGTCCCAGTTTTGGCCTGTCTCTCAGTCTCTGCTCTAATTCATCCACTAAACAAAAATATCATACAATTCAGATGTTAATTAACTAATTGTGAGTTGTATAAAAACATATAAACAGTTAGCATTTGTTAATTTATTTATGCTATTGACCTATATGACCACTAACCAGCTAGGGCTCGCTGTAGAGGACGAGCTATAAAAAAAACCATCCACTCCTGAGACCATTTTTCCCTTTTCCTACACTTTCAGGATCCATTTTTATGTTTCTTTATGTTTATAATCACAAATATCTCTCTGATATTTAGGCTACTGCACTGTTTAGACAGGAAGACATTCAATTTAGCGAACTGACGGAATGTTACCGCCAATTAGTGTGCTCTGAATCACGTGATCAAATTAGACGCATCCTATTGGCTCTCCTAGACCTGTACAATAACAGGAAAACTTGGATTAACTTTCATATTGCTCACTTTTACCACAATTTAGTGTGATATTTTATTGAGCAAAAAGTGTTACTTAAATACAAAGTTATAATGCGTTAAATGTGTAAAACAGAGATATTAACGAAGATGAAGACTCTCATCTTTAATTTAATTGTTTTTTATAACATCTGCAACAGATAATTTGTAAAAGATGTTGTTATGCCTGGCAGAAAAAAGAAACAAGAATGACAAACAGACATTATCAGAAACTACATAAAGATTTATAGTAATAAAACAACTATGTGGCATTCAAAACCTTCACAATATCGTCATTAATAGCTTTTAGGCGTTCAAGATATTTACCTAAATGTTATCTAAAGGTGCTTAATAGTGAGACAATATCTGTTAAGTCTCACTATCACATCTCATTCAGGTTCTGAACTGCTTTATTATAAGATTTCATTCTGAATCGTTTTAATGGTATGAATCAGAGTCGTTTTTATATGATTCAGAGTCACTTTGGTTACACTTTATACGATTCAGGGTCGTTTTAATATGACTATTTTGAACTGTTTGGATATTAAATGATTTATCTCCACTCTGATATGATTTGATTTAGAACTACTTTCATATGATATGATTGAGTCATTTGATGTGATTCTGAGTCATTTTGATGTGATTCTGAGTTATTTTATATGATTCTGGCTCTTTTGGGGTTCAAACCCATTTGAATTATTCAGAGACCAGATATGCATTTTTTTAATTTAATTTAAATCTGCATTATTCTTCCCATCATGAATAAATACGATGTAAAGAATGAAGTAATGTGTGTGTGTTTGGCTCAGATAGCTGAAGTCTCATTAACCGGCCGATCTGTCTTCTCTAGGTTTTTCCATCTTCCACTGACACCGAACTCCGCGCCTGATTTACTTCCTTCTCAATTTATTTTCCCCCACTCTACTCCCTTTGTCCTCCAGAGTCTCCGTCTATGTCCATGTTTCGGAAGTCAGCACTCACATTAGTGTTATGATGGAAAGAAGGGACGAACGTTTTGAATGGATGGGCGGAAATTTACAGCTTTGCAAATGTAGCAGGAGAGCAGGGTTCAGTCTGGATGGGTGCTGACCCATAACTCACACACACACACACACACACACACACACACACACACACACACACACACACACACACACACACACAAAATGCGTCCATCCTCGATTTGCTGATGTGGCAGAAGATTAAGAGAGAGAGAGAGAGAGAGAGAGAGAGAGAGAGAGAGAGAGAGAGAAGAAGAATAAACACATAGAGATAGAAAAAATCGCAGAGAGCAATAGAAGAAGAAAGAGAAGGGTACAGAAAAATAGAGAGTAGGAACAAGACAGAGAAAGAAATAAAGAGAAATACAGGGAAAGAGAAGGAAGATGAACATAGAGAAAATGACTGACAGAGAGACAGAAATAAAATGGAGAAAATGAGACAGAGAAAGAAAGATAGAAAGAGACAGGCAGAAGATGACAAATGGGGAGAAGAAAGGAAGAGAGAGAGGGAAAGACACAAAGAGAGAGAATTTTGCAACATTTTGTTTTCCCTTGATTTCCAGATCGACAGTTTTGCTGTTCCAGATAAAAAATTGAGCAGAACTACAGTGTGGTTTTGGGCCCGAAAATAAAAACCTGAAGGGAGAAAACACCTCCTATGCCTGAAAACCAGAGTTCCAGCAACAGAAACAGATTTTTTAGCCGTGTGCATTCTAAAAAGAGATGAAAAACAGATTCAGACTTTAGGCAAAAAGGACAACCCTCCTCAACACTAGGATCGAGGTGCACCCACTGTTTGTGGCTATCGCCCCATGTACTACCCTCCACTAGAGGTCACCTGTCCGTTTGTCTATCGGACGCCTATGCAGGGACCGCCAGCTGCCTTAGGGGAAGAGTTGTTACCAAAATACTCAGTCCACCTACTAGCTGGAACTCCTGCTAAGGCCTGTGCATGCCACACCTTTACACAGAGCATGTACAGAGCTTTCTTCCCAGCCAGCTTGAAAGTGCCCAGTTCCGTAGTGGTGAAAGATAGGATTAATCTCTCATCCTCTTGCCACTCTTCCACAGCTGCACTGATGTTCAGTGTAGGGAACTCATACTGACCTCCCTCTCTCCACTGGTTGATAACAGTTGGGTCATTCAGGAACTCCTGGTAGGCAGCAGGCAGTGACCCCACTGTCTCTGCTGCCAGTTGGTCCAGTAGTCGTTGTGACCTGATTCCAGTCCTTTCCCTAACAGCTGCCCACCCTGTACTCACCCTGTGACCTAGCTTTGTAAAACCAGCAGTTCTTAGTCGTGAGCACAGGCTGGCCGAGCACAAAACCCTTGGGTTGAGGAGATGGTTGTTGAGTAGGGGCTCCTCCATAAGCCATGCTCCTGCTGTTACATCACGCATCCTCGAAAAGGAAAGAATCCTCCATGCTTCCAGCACAGACCTGTAAAAAGGTGTGAGGTTCACCAAGTCTGTTTCATGTAGTTTCATCAGGAACAAGTGTTTGTCCAAGCCCATTTCACCTGCCTTCCTTAGAAGCACAGTGGCTCTGTCTTTCCAGGACATTGAGCTGTGATAAAGCAGCTTCTGGGCTGCTTGGAGTCTGAAGGTCGTTATCCTGGACCTGATGTCTACCGATCTTTGTCCACCTTCTTGTACTGGTAGATGCAGTACAGCAGCTCGAACCCAGTGCTGGCCTGACCAGAAGAAGCTCACCAGCTGCCTCTGCACTTCTTGCACAAGTCCTGCAGGTGGTTGTAATACGCAGAGTCTGTGCCATAAGGTGGAGGCGAAGGTGGAGTTATTAGCAACTAGAACTCTCCCTCTGTAGGACAACTGGGGCAGAAACCATTTCCATCTAGACAATTTGGTGCACACTCTCTCCACTATGCCCTCCCAATTCTGTTTTTGGAAGTTGTCTATTCCTAAAAAGACACCCAATACTTTTAGTCCATTTAGACCCCACTTTAACTTTTCTGGCAGTACTGGAAGTTGGCCAGACTGTACCTGACCTGCCCAAAAAGCTTTACTTTTGTCCCAGTATACTTTAGCTGATGAGGCCTTCTGATACACCTGGAGTGCTGCACATAGGGTTTTGATGTCCTGATCATGGGCAGTAAAAACTATGAGATCATCTGCATATGCAGAGATGGACAACTTTGGGCCCTGAATCCCACCACGAACATGGAACCCTGATAGTCTCTGTCTAAGATAAAACAGTAGTGGTTCTATTGCCAAAGCATATAACTGTCCAGATAATGGACAGCCTTGCCTAATCCCCCTTAAGACCGGTACTGGCCGGCTTAATCCACATCCTACCTTGACCATACATGATGCCTCAGTATACAGCAGCTTTACCCAATTTAAAACCAAAAGCCTTCATAACATCAAACAAATAGATGTGGTTGACTTGATCAAATGCCTTTTCCTGATCTAAGGAAATTAACCCTACAGTCTTGTCGGAGGTCTTACAAATGTCTAGCACATCACGCACCAGAAAAGTAATCAAAAATTGATCTGTGTGGAATGCAGTAGGTTTGGTCTTTTTCCACTATTGAATGGAGATGGTGCTTCAACCTGTTTGCCAAACATTTAGATCTTGTAGATCTTGTAGTCTGTGGTCAAAAGTGCCACTGGTCTCCAATTTATTAACAGGGACAGATCTCCCTTTTTAGGCAATAAAGACAGAACTGCACGTTGGCATGAGACTGGTAAAAAACCTTCCCTACTGCATTCGTGCAACACTTCAAAGAAATCCCCCCCAATGCAGTTCCAAAAATACTTAAATTCTGATGGTAAAACCATCAATCCCTGGTGACCGGCCTGAGCAAAGCTGGTTCACAGCAGTGGTGAGTTCCTCCATTGAGAGGTCAGAGTCTAAAACAGCTTTTGATTCAAGGTCTATTTGGGGAAGTCCGATTGTAAGTTGTTCGGTGCAGTTTAAGTCACAGTCCTCAGCAGTGTAAAGGCCAGAGTAAAAATCCACAGCATGCTGACGCATTTCTGTGATGTCAGTGGTCACTCTGCCGTCAGGAAGACGAAGACAGACCATCTGTCTGTGCTGTGCAGGTGAACGTTCGAGGTTAAAGAAGAAGGCACTTGGTGCGTCCATATCTTCAAGAGTTGTAAAGCGAGATCTCACAAATGCTCCCCTCACTCTTTCCTCCAGATATGAGCCCAGCTCCTTCTTCTTTTGATGCAGGATCCTTAGTAGGTTAGGATCACATAAACAAGTCAGTTGAGTTTCAATGCTCATTATCTCCCTTTCAAGGGCCTTGATTGCTTGCTTCACTTTAGTACTTGAGTTGGCAGTGTGTTGTTGACACAGCAGCATGATCTTCCCAACGTCCTACCACTGTCTCAAGTTCTCAAAGTCATTCTTTTTGGTTTTCCAGTGTTCCCAGCACTGAAACTGCTCACAAAAACCAGCATCCTGTAGCAACTTGGTGTTAAAATGCCAAAAAGAGGATCTGCTAGTGATCTGTGACATAATTATGGTGACAGGGACAGTCAATGACTCTACTGCTGAACGGTTTAGATATGTAGATATGTAGATAACCCGCTCAAGCCACACATTTGATGCATAGATATTAATAAAATGAAAAACAACACCTTTAATTTCAGTTTAGTTACTGTTAAGTGGCCTTTGACCATTTCCTCAACCTTTAAGATTTTAGCAGTTTTAGGAAATAAAGTAGCCACTCCTGCGCTGAGATTAGTGCCATGACTGAGTGTATACTGTCCCTCCCACCACATACCCCACTCAACTTCATTATTTATATCACTGTGTGTTTCCTGAAGAAAAACCACGTCCAGTCTCTTCTGTTTAATAGTCTCCGCTACTAAAGCTCTTTTATGTCTGTCCCTTCCACCATTGATATTAAGGGAGTCTATCCTTAGCATCTCCATGTTAAAGTGGGAAAGGAAAAGCAGAAAAAAGAGCAGACAGAGGGAAAAAGACGCTGTGTGAATCATAACCGCTTTTTACAAGACTAAGACTTCTTCACCAACTTTCTCAGTCTCCTTACAGCTGCAACATGCTTCTTCAAACGAAACCTCTTCTTCTCGCTTAGGAGATCTAACCCCACAGTTCTCTGGAGCAAAACCACGGATTTAATGAACTTTTCCTCATCAGGAAAAAATTCCTTAACAGTCACTTGTCTTCCAAAAGTCTTATTTAGAAAGTTATTCACTTCCTCTAAACTGTAGAGCGATTCTTCGAACTGAGAGGAGTTCCTCAACAGCAGCCCAGTACACAGTAGCACAGTGTCCAGTCTCACCTTGATCAGACAGTGCATCATCCACTACAGAGTCACTGCTGTGTAACATCTCCGACCACAGGTCACTCTTAACTTTTACATCTATTATCTCACTTTCACTTCTTTGCATGACATCACCGCTAGCGGAAGGTATCGCACTTTCTGCATTTTCATCACCTATATTATGTACATCAGCAGCGGCAGGCTCCACGCTCTCAACAGTCTGACTTACCTCAACGTGCTCAGTTGTCCCTTCCTGATTGACCACTGGTCCAGCTGACCTATTCTCCTCCATGGTGTCAGTAACTGCCACCTCCTTGCGCCCTGTATGAGGACAGGTCAGCCGCTTGTGTCCAATGTCACCACACTCAAAACACTTCACACGGAAGGAGATGTCCAGCGTGTTTTCTGGCGATTCCAGAAACATGAACACTTGTCTCCTAAATGATTCAACATGATGTAGAGCAGGATGTTTACAGCCCAGAGAAATCGTTTTAAAAGCGCTCGCCATTTTACCGAAGCGCTTAAGCTCACACTCCAGCGCTTCATTAGGGAGAAAAGGTGGACAATTAGAGATGGTGATTTTGGCGGAGGGGGTAGACAATGGCGAAATCTGTACATAATTATCTTTAACCACTAATCCATTCACTGACAACTCGCTGACTGAGCGTTGTTCCTTTAAAAACACTACAACCGCTCTGTTCATGCGGGAGGCGGAAATAATGTTCTCAAAACCTACTTTCTCACCAAGAGCTATAAGGACATCCTCCACCATGACACTCTCTTCAGGTACACACCTGAAGCCATGGCGGAGAGATAGCAATGGCGTATCATGGCGAGACGCCATCTGCGATATAAAAAATAAACTAGTCAGTACAAAACCCTGACCCGGTCACACCCAGCTTTTTACAAGGAAAAAAAGGAAAAAGACAGACGTGAACTGATCCTGCTCTCACTGATAGCTTCTCACCCTGCACTACACTCACCCGAGAGAGAGAGAGAGAGAGAGAGAGAGAGAGGGAATATATTGACAAAGAGAGATCATAAAAGAGAGAGGGGGGGTATAGGTAGAGACAATGAGAGAGACACAAGGAGAAATTGAGAGTCACAGAATGAGAGTGAGAGAGAGAGAGAGAGAGAGAGAGAGAGAGAGAGAGAGAGAGAGAGAGAGTGGGAATATATTGACAAAGAGAGATACAGAAGAAGAAAGAGAGATTGTAAGAGAGAGAGAGTCAATGAGTGAGAGTGACAGAGAGACAGAGGTAAAATGGAGAAAGTGAGACAGAGGAAGAAAGACAGAGACAGGCAAAAGATGACAAATGGGGAGAAGAAAGGAAGAGTGAGAAATGGACAGAGATAAAGAGAGAGAAGACAGAAGAAGAAGCACAGAGAGAGTGAGAGAGAGTGAGAAAGAGGGGAGAAATATAAGGAGAGACAGAAAGAGTCACAGAAGGAGACAGAGAGAGCATCAAAGAGAGAGAGAGAGAGAAAGAGAGAAAGACAGAGGGAGTGAGAGAGGCTGAGAGAGAGAGACAGAGGACAGAAGAAGAAACACCGAGAAAAAAAGAATATATTAGAGATTTAAGAGAGTTAGAGACAGAGACAATGTGAGACAGACAGACAGGCGGACAGACAGACAGACAGACAGGTGGACAGACAGGCGGACAGACAGACAGACAGCATTCCCCTGATGACCTGGGCTGAATGAGTGCTTGTTAGTTGGGGAGTGTTTGAATAATTTTGTGTCTTTTAAAGGGGACCATGTCTTATTAAAACACTGTTTTATCTCTGAGACACAAACGAGAATCAGCAAATAAACAATATATTAAAAAATAAAACCAAAAAACTGTTGCATTGTTACAGTAACATTAAACTTATTCACTGTGAAGGATGTCCTGGAGAAGCAGGGCCGGATATAAAGGGTTAATATTTTTATATTCTTTCCCATCACAGAGATCCTGAGAGCTGAAACGGTGGCTTGGGCGCCGGGTAAGTGGCTGTGTTCAGTCCTCCAGGGCCAGAATGAGGTAATGCTCTTTTATTCCCAACTCAGAAAGGTACTCTAGAGAGAAAGAAAAGCTTCAGCATAAACTGGTATTGTGTGTGGAGGAAACTGGAGCTCTGAGCTGCTGCCAACTTCCTCTTTATTTTGACAACAAGATGAGCAAAGAAAAGAAAAAGCTCCAGTGAAGGTGAATAGCTAAGTGTTTCTATTGAGTAAATCCTGTTGTTTTTTAGATGTTCTCTGCCACGACATGTCTCTCTCTCTCTCTCTCTCTCTCTCTCTCTCTCTCTCTCTCTCTCTCTCTCTCTCGTCTGTGGTAATGAAATGAAAGTTAAATATTTATGTCCGCGCTCTATATAAACTCCTGTAAAACGGCTCATTGTGATCTGATCCCTCGCTGTGGGGATTAATCATCAGGCTTCAGTCCGACAATAAAGAGGACACAGCGAAGAAGAATAATATAAAAAAATAAACGGATTAAAAGGAAGCACCCAGGAAACTGGACACGACATCATGTTCAACATTTCCCAATGCTAATGACGTTAATGCTGCGCACACGACCTGCTGGAGAAAGTCTAACACACTGATCGCAGTTTAAGCCATCTTAATAATCTTAAACATCTTAATACTCAGCTTCAGTTGATATCGCTCATTCAAAGTGTGGGTTTGCACAGGA
The DNA here is from genome assembly GCA_033459395.1 of Hemibagrus guttatus. Lineage (NCBI taxonomy): Eukaryota > Metazoa > Chordata > Actinopteri > Siluriformes > Bagridae > Hemibagrus > Hemibagrus guttatus. Next base: position 17,147,996 of record JAUCMX010000026.1, read on the forward strand.
ATGCTAATTTAGCAAGCTGAGCCTCACATAATTTAGCGAGTGAGAGTTAGCCTAGAGCTCTTATCTAGTAGGTTACACTAACCAAGTCGAGATGATATTAATCTAGTAAACCTACAGTACTGCATCAGTCTTAAACTAATCTAGTGAGTGAAGTCTAATCTATAGTCATACAAACTAGTACTAATTGAGTGAGTGAAAGTCACCTTGTGAGTCTTAACTAATCCAGTAATACTAAAATAATCTAGCCTAGATAAATGAATCTAGTCTAAATATCTCATGTATTAGATCTAAATTAATGTAGCATGCCTAAGATAATCCTCTGAGCTTTAACTAATCTAACAACTCTGAATGAATTCAGCAAATAAATTAATCTGAGCTGAGCACTATCTAACCTAAGAAACCTAAACTAACCTAACAAGCCTAAAAAACCTAAAAAGCCAACACTAACTAAACAAACCTAAACTAACCTAACATTCATGAACTAACCTGAACTAGCCTAAACTAACCTAACATAACAAACCTAAACTAACCTAACAATCCTAAACTAACCTACTAAGTCTAAACTAACCTAGCATGCATGAACTAACCTAAACATAACTAACCTAAACTAACCTAACAAACCTAAACTATCCTAAGAAACCTAAACTAAACTACCAAGCCGAAATAAACTTAAAAAACCTAATCTAACCTAAACTAACCTAACAAGTCAAAACTAACCCAGTGAGCCTTCATGAAACAAACTAACAAACTGAACAAACTAACAAATCTAAACTAATCTAGTGCAGGGTTTCCCAACCAGGGTTTTAACAAAACTATAAATATCAATTTGACATTAAAGAAAACTTTATATAAAATACTGAATATCTGTACAAGTAAAAACAGTTAAGCCGTTAAAATCATTAAGCTGCTAACAAGTAAAGAACGATAGAAGTTGTTTATACTCATGGTTCGTATCATGCGATAGATTTTCTTTGCGTGCGAGAGTTAAATGTGACTGAATATTAAGTGTGAAATTTAACACAGACTGATTTACTCTCAGTGAAAAGAAAATCACAAGACGAGGAAGACGGAAATCCAGACAAAAGCTCTGGAGCTGGAACGTTCCATACGTACAGAGAGGAATACGGAGGAACGCGTGCAACTGTAGGATTTATGTGCATGACTGTGACAAGGCCAACACCTTAAAACACACACACACACACACACACACACACACACACACACACACACACACACACACACACACACCCCGTCCCAAGTGTGTGTAATACTTCAAAAAGACGTCTGGAAGAAAAAAATTCACCCCTGACCATGAAACTACGCTAAACAGCAACAAGAACAAGAAACTTCTCCACTTAACGTCCTGTTTAAAATCTCCTTAGGAGAGAAATCATTTAGGTTAAAGGAGTTGGGCTGACAAAATAAAAATAAAGAAATAAATAAAATAAAAACCTGACGAGGAAAACTATTTTAGCGAATATAATCTGGGGTCTGATGCTAGCTAATTAGAAGGCATTTAGCAAAACATTAGCATTAGCTTAAACATTATTACACCAAGTATGAGAAGTAGTGAAAATGGATGAACAGCGTGCGACATCATTTCCCTTCATGTTCCTTTAAATCATATGCACAAAGCTGACACACACACACACACACACACACACACACACACACACACACAGGATGTTTTTTCTGCATAGTGTGTGCTGTTCCTGGTGTTTATAGCTCCGTGTTATGTTGCAACCTGAAGTCTGGAGAACATCCTGAGTGCAGAACATCAGCATCAGAGCGCAACGCAGCACAGACCAACAGTCCTGCTATCTAGAAACCCTGACAGTGTGTGTTATCGCATCAGGAATAAACCCCTCCATGTCACGCTGTTACAGCTAAGTACTTGCGTCCAATCAGAATCCAGAACTGACTTCATTCTGTCTTTCAATACAATCAAATTCAATTATTAAAAAAAAGACAATTATATTCATCTGTTTTTGCACTGGAAGTGATTGTAGGTGTTTAGACTTTAAAAGCGTATATCCTCAGGATCAGGATCAAACGGTCCGTTCGGGTCTAAGATTACGCCTCTGTGAGGTCGATGGGTGGCCCTGGGGTCGATTTACACGCAACCCGACTGGAGATAAATCCTGAGGAACGGTCAAGCGGGTCAGAAGATAGCCGTCTGACGTATGAGGTGCAAAAGGACGAGATCAAGTCGAGACCACCGACGTCTCCTTCTTCTCCTGCAGCAGCTTATCTGAAACAGGAGAGCTGGAGGTGCTCTCAAGGAAAAAAAAAACATCACAGAATGGTCTGGGTTTCAGTCAGCTCCTGTTCTGCTCAACAACAACCACAATGATGATGATGAGGATGATGATGTCATCAGAAAGCACCAGACAAACACACAGGTGGCTTTAAAGCTTTGATGGACGCCTTGTTCATGCCTCAGTTCACCATCTTCAGGGAAACTTTTAGACCTGCTTACACAGACGTATTTTATAAATATATATATATATATATAAAATGTAAAAACAAAATTAAAAAATATATTATAAAATGATAATCACACTCACCCTCTACTAAATTCATTAAATGTAATTAATTTTATTTAATAAGTTCCTTTTAATGCATCTTTTCTATACAACAGGTGTGCAAGAATAGTTTTTAACATTCAGACACAATATATTTCATTTAGTTTTGCATTTTATTCATGATATATACTCATTTTTATTTTCTATTTCATTTTAATCACGTATATACTGTATATATTTTTTAATTTTTTAATTTATATATTCCTTCCATTTTCTTTGCAGTTCTATTATTTTATTTACTCTAGAGTAAAACACTTCATGAAAAAGTTTATAATCATAATTTATTTGCAGTTTTGATTTCTTTATTATTATTGATAATCCTCATCCAGTTGTTCAGTAACATCATGGAGAAACGAGCGCTCCATCCTCTAGACCACGCCCCTTACCCCGTGACTCGTAAGCCCCGCCTCCTGTAGTGTGGCGTGAGTTGATTATAAGAGAAAGCTGGGAGACCAGTGCAGTCGCTAATGAAGTTATTTTTCAAGCGGAAATATATAAATACAGAAAAGGATTTCTTATTAATTGTGATGTTTGATGAATCTTTATAGAGATTTAGGTGTGAATGAAACTTTAGATTTGTATCTTCAGTGTAAAACTAAAGAAGCAAACATTAGACATTAATTTTATTCAATTTTATTCATGTATTGCTTTTAACAATGAACAATACCACTAAGCAGCTTCACAGATAAATTCAGGATATAAATAATAAATGTATGAACACAGAGAGTGGGATTATAAATCATTATAAACACTGAGAGTGTGATTATAAATCATTATAAACAGTGAGAGTGGGATTATAAATCATTATGAACACTGACAGTGGGTTTATAAATCATTATAAACACTGAGAGTGGGATTATAAATCATTATAAACACTGAGAGTGGGATTATAAATCATTATAAACACTGAGAGTGGGATTATAAATCATTATAAACACTGAGAGTGGGATTATAGATCATTATAAACAGAGAGTGGGATTATAGATCATTATAAACACTGAGAGTGGGATTATAAATCATTATAAACACTGAGAGTGGGATTATAAATCATTATAAACACTGAGAGTGGGATTATAAATCATTATAAACACCAGAGAGTGGGATTATAAATCATTATAAACACCTCAGAGTGGGATTATAAATCATTATAAACTGCAGAGAGTGGGATTATAAATCATTATAAACACTGAGTGTGGGATTTGAAATCATTATAAACACTGAGAGTGGGATTATAGATCATTATAAACACCTGAGAGTGGGATTATAAATCATTATGAACACCTGAGAGTGGGGTTATAGATCATTATAAACTGCAGAGAGTGGGATTATAAATCATTATAAACACTGAGTGTGGGATTTGAAATCATTATAAACACTGAGAGTGGGATTATAGATCATTATAAACACCTGAGAGTGGGATTATAAATCATTATGAACACCTGAGAGTGGGGTTATAGATCATTATAAACTGCAGAGAGTGGGATTATAAATCATTATAAACACCTCAGAGTGGGATTATAGATCATTATAAACATCTGAGAGTGGGATTATAAATCATTATAAACACCAGAGAGTGGGATTATAAATCATTATAAACACTGAGAGTGGGATTATAAATCATTATAAACACTGAGAGTGGGATTATAAATCATTATAAACACCAGAGAGTGGGATTATAAATCATTATAAACACCTCAGAGTGGGATTATAAATCATTATGAACACCTGAGAGTGGGATTATAAATCATTATAAACACTGAGTGTGGGATTTGAAATCATTATAAACACTGAGAGTGGGATTATAGATCATTATAAACACCTGAGAGTGGGATTATAAATCATTATGAACACCTGAGAGTGGGATTATAAATCATTATAAACACAGAGTGGGATTATAAATCATTATAAACACTGAGAGTGGGATTATAAATTATTATAAACACTGAGAGTGGGATTATAAATCATTATAAACACTGAGAGTGGGATTATAAATCATTATAAACAGTGAGAGTGGGATTATAACTCATTATAAACACTGAGTGTGGGATTATAAATCATTATAAACACTGAGAGTGGGATTATAAATCATTATAAACACCTGAGAGTGGGATTATAAATCATTATAAACACTGAGAGTGGGATTATAAATCATTATAAACACCTGAGAGTGGGATTATAAATCATTATAAACACTGAGAGTGGGATTATAAATCATTATAAACACTGAGAGTGGGATTATAAATCATTATAAACACTGAGAGTGGGATTATAAATCATTATAAACACTGAGAGTGGGATTATAAATCATTATAAACACCTGAGAGTGGGATTATAAATCATTATAAACACCTGAGAGTGGGATTATAAATCATTATAAACACTGAGAGTGGGATTATAAATCATTATAAACCCCTAGAGTGGGATTATAGATCATTATAAACACTGAGAGTGGGATTATAAATCATTATAAACACTGAGAGTGGGATTATAAATCATTATAAACACTGAGAGTGGGATTATAAATCATTATAAACACTGAGAGTGGGATTATAAATCATTATAAACACCTGAGAGTGGGATTATAAATCATTATAAACACCTGAGAGTGGGATTATAAATCATTATAAACACCTGAGAGTGGGATTATAAATCATTATAAACACTGAGTGTGGGATTATAAATCATTATAAACACTGAGAGTGGGATTATAGATCATTATAAACACCTGAGAGTGGGATTATAAATCATTATAAACACCTGAGAGTGGGATTATAAATCATTATAAACACCAGAGAGTGGGATTATAAATCATTATAAACACCTGAGAGTGGGATTATAAATCATTATGAACACTGAGAGTGGGATTATAAATCATTATAAACACTGAGAGTGGGATTATAAATCATTATAAACACCAGAAAGTGGGATTATAAATCATTATAAACACCAGAGAGTGAGATTATAAATCATTATAAACACTGAGTGTGGGATTATAAATCATTATAAACACCTGACAGTGGGATTATAAATCATTATAAACACCAGAGAGTGAGATTATAAATCATTATAAACACAGAGAGTGGGATTATAGATCATTATAAACACCTGACAGTGGGATTATAAATCATTATAAACACCAGAGAGTGGGATTATAAATCATTATAAACACCTGAGAGTGGGATTATAAATCATTATGAACACCTGAGAGTGGGATTATAAATCATTATAAACACAGAGTGGGTTTATAAATCATTATAAACACTGAGAGTGGGATTATAAATCATTATAAACACTGAGAGTGGGATTATAAATCATTATAAACACTGAGAGTGGGATTATAAATCATTATAAACACTGAGAGTGGGATTATAACTCATTATAAACACTGAGAGTGGGATTATAAATCATTATAAACACTGAGTGTTTGATTATAAGATCATTATAAACACCTGAGAGTGGGATTATAGATCATTATAAACACTGAGTTTTGATTATAAGATCATTATAAACACCTGAGTGTGGGATTATAAATCATTATAAACACCTGAGAGTGGGATTATAAATCATTATAAACACCAGAGAGTGGGATTATAAATCATTATAAACACTGAGAGTGGGATTATAAATCATTATAAACACCTGAGAGTGGGATTATAAATCATTATAAACACTGAGAGTGGGATTATAAATCATTATGAACACCTGAGAGTGGGATTATAAATCATTATAAACACAGAGTGGGTTTATAAATCATTATAAACACTGAGAGTGGGATTATAAATCATTATAAACACTGAGAGTGGGATTATAAATCATTATAAACACTGAGAGTGGGATTATAAATCATTATAAACACTGAGAGTGGGATTATAAACTCATTATAAACACTGAGAGTGGGATTATAACTCATTATAAACATAGAGAGTGGGATTATAAATCATTATAAACACTGAGTGTTGATTATAGATCATTATAAACACCTGAGAGTGGGATTAAAAACTCATTATAAGCACTGAAAAGTGGGATTATAAATCATTATAAACACAGAGAGTGGGATTATAGATCATTATAAACACCTGAGAGTGGGATTATAAATCATTATAAACACCTGAGAGTGGGATTATAAATCATTATAAACACCAGAGAGTGGGATTATAAATCATTATAAACACCTGAGAGTGGGATTATAAATCATTATAAACACTGAGTGTGGGATTATAAATCATTATAAACACAGAGAGTGGGATTATAGATCATTATAAACACCTGAGAGTGGGATTATAAATCATTATAAACACCTGAGAGTGGGATTATAAATCATTATAAACACCAGAGAGTGGGATTATAAATCATTATAAACACTGAGAGTGGGATTATAAATCATTATAAACACTGAGAGTGGGATTATAGATCATTATAAACACTGAGAGTGGGATTATAGATCATTATAAACACCTGAGAGTGGGATTATAAATCATTATGAACACTGAGAGTGGGATTATAAATCATTATAAACACTGAGAGTGGGATTATAAATCATTATAAACACTGAGAGTGGGATTATAGATCATTATGAACACTGAGAGTGGGATTATAAATCATTATAAACACTGAGAATGGGATTATAAATCATTATAAACACAGAGAGTGGGATTATAAATCATTATAAACACCAGAGAGTGGGATTATAAATCATTATAAACACCTGAGGGTGGGATTATAAATCATTATAAACACCTGAGAGTGGGATTATAAATCATTATAAGCACTGAGAATGGGATTATAAATCATTATAAACACAGAGAGTGGGATTATAAATCATTATAAACCACCATCCTAGGCACCACCATCACCAAGGAGCTCAAGTGGGAGCAGAACATCAGGTCTCTCACCCAGAAGGCTCAGCAGAGGATGTATGTCCTGCAGCAGCTGAAGAAGTTTCTCCTCCTTGTGAAGATGTTGGTTAACTTCTACATGGCCATCATCGAATCTATCCTCACATCCTCCATCACAGTCTGGTTTGCTGCAGCTACAGCCAGGGACAAGGCCAAACTGCAGCGTGTCATCCACTCAGCTGAGAAGGTGATTGGCTGCAGTCTCCCATCTCTCCAAGAGCTGTACGTCTCCAGGTCCCGGAGAAGTGCAGCCAAGATGGCAGCCGACCCCTCTCATCCCGGAAATGAACTCTTTCGTTCCCTCCCCTCTGGAAAGAGGCTCTGGTCCATCAGGACCAGGACCTCACGCCATAAGAACAGTTTCTTCCCCACTGCAGTCAGCCTGCTGAACAGTGCCCCACTTACCCCCAGATGACCCCCCCCCCCAAGAACTTACAGACAACCATGACATTTTCACATTCTAGATTGCACTACATCTTCTAAATCATTATAAACACCTGAGAACGAGATTATAAATCATTATAAACACCAGAGAGTGGGATTATAAATCATTATAAACACAGAGAGTGGGATTATAAATCATTATAAACACAGAGAGTGGGATTATAAATCATTATAAACACAGAGAGTGGGATTATAAATCATTATAAACACAGAGAGTGGGATTATAAATCATTATAAACACTGAGAGTGGGATTATAAATCATTATAAACACAGAGAGTGGGATTATAAATCATTATAAACACAGAGAGTGGGATTATAAATCATTATAAACACAGAGAGTGTGATTATAAATCATTATAAACACAGAGAGTGGGATTATAAATCATTATAAACACTGAGAGTGGGATTATAAATCATTATAAACACTGAGAGTGGGATTATAAATCATTATAAACACCAGAGAGTGGGATTATAAATCATTATAAACACCAGAGAGTGGGATTATAAATCATTATAAACACTGAGAGTGGGATTATAAATCATTATAAACACAGAGAGTGGGATTATAAATCATTATAAACACCAGAGAGTGGGATTATAAATCATTATAAACACTGAGAGTGGGATTATAAATCATTATAAACACAGAGAGTGGGATTATAATCAGATTAGAAACAGATTATTATCTCCAGGCTTCATGAGGTTCATCCTCAGCAGCAGCGAGTGGATTTAAAGTGATGAGAACTTCTCAAAACAGAAGTAAAACATCAGGTTGGATCAAGTCAGTTCAAGTCAGGAGGAGTCAGGATCAGCCAGAGAGAGAGAGAGAGAGAGAGAGAGAGAGAGAGAGAGAGAGAGAGAGAGAGAGAGAGAGAGAGAGAGAACACATCTCAGCAGATGAGCTACATATGTTTTATGTTATTATTCCGCGGATCTTCATGGAAGTGCACTGGTTCCTACTTTCTTATCAACGTGTTAAATTACAGACGCTCATGCCTGAGGTCACATTCCCACTTTCTAATTTGTCAAAATGCAGAATTCCTGAATTCCAGCATGCGGCGTGTCTCTGTGGTGTTTATTATATTTGGACGTGTCCTCAGGCTCCCTCTGGTCACCGCGGTCACTTTCGAAAGAGACGGAGGCTTCCGAACAAATTACGGCCTCTTCCCCAGGCCTGCAATTTCACATTTCCACACTTAGCAGGAAAATAAAGGGTCCGGGAACGGCCAGGCTGCATTTAGAGGGGAAAATCCAGACCTGACACTAGATGAAGGATGATGAGTCGTGATGTTCGATTGAAGCGCTAGCTGAATCTTCTGTCCGCAAAAACCAGCGGGTTAAAAAAAACCTCGGGCTTGTCGAGTTCGTCTGCGTTTCACTAACAGCAACCTGCTCAGATCGGCTCTTTCTACCAATCACGTGCTGTTATTAACGTCTGAATGTTTAAATATCGAACGGAAACAAACCGAACAGAGGGCTGCGGCGGTTTTATCATTTTATCGTATACGTGTGAATAAAAAACAGATACAAGAGACCTGAAATGAAATAATTGATTTGATTATCCTCCTAAAACTGCACATGCAGTAGGAACTAATTGATGAATTAATTCCTCTTATAATTCCACAGCAATTTCAGTTTAACTCATTAATTATGACGTCGTACAGTTGAACCATTTACAGTTACAGTTCTGTAAAACGATTCAGTTCCTGTTGTCACTTACGTTATAGCAGCCGTAAACGGTCAGTTGTTTTTGGTTGCCGAGCAACCGTAAAGTCTCCTTAATATTACAGTCTTACCTCTGACTGTCACTGGAAACTCCTTCCATACACGTCTTTCAAATCAGTCCATGAACGATCACGTCCCTGTGAGCCAGCGGTTACTATAGAAACATATTAGAACACTTTCTGACCAATCAGAAGCCAGACATCACTTTGAAACTATTTTTAACTATTGTAAACTATTTCAATTTGTACACAACATAAAAGTGTCCCGAATTTCAACACACAGCATTTTTAATTCTGAATAATTGTCACTTATCAAAGCACATATTTACTTTACATCAGGATTTTTCCTTACACTGTCCAAACTTTCCCATTATTTTCTTTTTCTTTTAATGGAAAAAAGCTTGTTTCTGTTCCAGGCCTGAGACGAGAGGAGGATTGAATCCCGGATTAAAAAGCGATTATCTTCACTCTGGATGGGTTTTTATCAGATGTTGCGGTTATTTATGTCTTCCTTCCTTCCTTATCTGACTTCTCTGCCATGACGGCGTACTCAGCGACGACATACGGCATCTCTCGAACCCTATAGAGGAGCAGCATAGAAATAACTCCGCCCTCTCAGACGCTTATTTTATTTACTGCTCAGTTCCCAGGCATGGAGTGTGTCCTGCTTTCTGTGTACGTTTGCTCGTTTATTTATTGTGTTGCATTTTACACACACACACACACACACACACACACACACACACACACGCGCACACACACAGAGGGAGCTGTAAGGTTAGTGTTAGTGTCACAGTTCTGTGATCACGCTGCCGATTTTCAGACGTCGGTTATTTTCCGGACATCAGATTTCAGCTCACAGACGCTCAGACTGTTTGGGTTTTCAGTGACACAGCTAAATAAACGTCCAGCATCTAATGCACATGCTCACGTCCCCCTGTAGTGATTTATGAGCTCAGCACACACACACACACACACACACACACACACACACACACACACACCTCAGTGTGGGAAATACACTCTATACATTTGTAGTAAAGATTTAAAGACAGTGACGTTATTTGCACTGATTTAGGATTTTGGTCTGTTCTGATTATCAGTCCAATCAGATGTTGTGATATTTACGTGAGAATTTTATCATCACCCTGGTGGAGGAGGCTGATGGATGCATGAGGCATGAAGATGATGAGGATTATTGAGTCAGTAAACAATTCTGATGAGATATAGCTCCAATGTTCGTTTGTTTCTACATTTAAAAATGTAGACAATTAAAAAAAATACAGCTATCTTATCCAGAGTGACTTACAATTTATCTCATTTTATACAACTGAGTAATTAAGGGTTAAGGGTCTCTTCAGGGGCCTAGCAGTGGCAGCTTAGTGAACCTGGGATTCAAACTCACAACCTTCTGATCAGTAGTCCAGCACTTTGTGGTATTGAGGTGGTAGCTCAAGTGGTTAAGGCTCTGGGTCGCTGAACGGAAGATCAGGGTTCAAGCCCCAGCACCACCAAGCTGCCACCGCTGGGCCCTTGAACAAGACCCCCAACCCACCCTGCTCCAGGGGCACTGCATCATGGCTGACCCTGCACTCTGACCCCAAACCCACAAGGATGGGATATTTGAAGAAAGAATTTGACTGTGCAGTAATGTATATGTGACAAATAAAGACCACATTCCCCAGAATAAAGATCTGCGTGACTCTTACAAGGAACGAACTGTGATGTCTCAGAGCATCTCCAAAACACCAGGTCTTGTGTGGTGTTCCTGGTGTGAAGAGGTAAGTAGCTACCAAAAGTGCTCCAAGGAAGAACAACCTTCCTGTGAACTAGTGACAGGGTGATGGACAATAAGGCACCAAGTGTTCTGCTGGGAAACCTTGAGTCCTGCAATCTTCTCGATGTTACTGTGATACATACCACCAACAGCGCTGCAGACTAGAACTACACCTCCTCATGGCAACCACTGCAAATATTATTCAGGAACCAGTTGAGGAATATGACTCAAGAGCTCTTGGCCTGCAAATTCCCCAGATCTCAGTCTGATCGAGCGTCTGTGGGATGTTCTGGACAAACAAGTCTGATCCATGAAGGCTCCACCTCACATCTTACACAACTTTAAATGATCTGCTGCTAGCGTCTCGGTGTCGGATACCACACGCACCTTCAGAGGTCAGAGACTGCAGTCCATGGTTTTGGGAGATGAAACTTCCCAGAATTCCCAGGAGAAATCCACATGGACACAGATGCTAATCCAAGCTCAGAACCCAAGAATGCTGTGCATATAAATATACAAAATATTAAGATTTATAGAACAGTGGGGTCCATTGGAAAAAAATGGGGGGGAAATGAGCTTTTCAGACTGTTCACATTTGGAAAACTGTATAAAGGAATAATGTTCAGAATGTTGGTCAGAACTTCACTTTCTATTTATTTATTTTTTTAAAAAACGATAAGTGCTAAATATCTCTCCTAATCCTCTGCTCTGATTGGTTCAACCCCCTGTCCTCGTGCGTCTGCTTTATAGCAATGCACCGGGGGCAAATCTGCGTGAGCCCCGCCCACACTGGGGCTGCACCCCATCCCTACCACCACTCCCACCCCCAAGAGAGAGAGAGAGAGAGAGAGAGAGAGAGAGAAGAGAGAGACAGACAGAGAAAGAGAGAGAGAGAAACCGAGAGAGAGAGAGAGAGAGAGAGAAACCGAGTGAGAGAGAGAGAGAAACCGAGAGAGAGAAACCGAGAGAGAGAGAGAGGGAGAGAGAGAGAGAGAGAGAAACCGAGAGAGAGAGAGAGGAGAGAGAGAGAGAGAGAGAGAAACCGAGAGAGAGAGAGAGAAACCGAGAGAGAGAGAGAGCTCTTCTACCTGTCTTGTGCACGACACAACTCGCAGCAATGCGCGCGAATCGGCGCCGATTCTTCTCTCCGTTTTGCAGATAGAGAAAGAGAGAAAGAGGAGAGAAGCGAGCATGGACTGCCTTCATCATCTCCTCCTCTTCCTCATCTCCTACTTCTTCTTCACCTGCGAAGTTTCCTCACCTGCGCGCGTGCTGTGGATCGGGAGCGTTCTGAAGGCAGGTGACGCGCGCAAGTTAATTCTTTGCATCATGACTCAGATTCAGTTCGGTGCATTCGGTTCGGTTCGATTCGATCCGGATTTACAAAACTCCATCAAACCTTCACCCTCTTGGAGATGAGCAGGGGGTTTGTAGGTGTAGACCATTTTTTCCAGAACCTTTTTAAGGTTTCTGAAACCGGAGAAGCGTTTAAACACATTTAACCTGTTTCAAAGAGTTCAGTAGGTGCATCTCTCTCTCTCTCTCTCTCTCTCTCTCTCTCTCTCTCGCTCTCTCTCTCTCTCTCTCTCTCTCTCTCTCTCTCATTTTCATTTTTAAAGTACATTATGGATTGATCACATACAGTATTGCCAAAAAACTGTGTTTTTATATCTCAGTGGGGACCAGCTGTCCACTACAGGACAGGAATATCTGACATTTGACTTTGTCCCTCAAAAAGCCTGAGGCTGAGGTTAAATTTAGCTGTAGAATAGCATTAATGATGAGTGTGAGCAATGATGTCAATAAAAAAGTCCTCACAAGGATAGTAAGACGAATATGTGTGTGCTCACAGACTCTGCAGCTATGCCTGTCCGTGTCATCAGTCTCGGCTTCTTCCACCGGCGGCCTCGATCACGGTCAGTGCTTCATCTTTCTGTTTTTATTTGCATGCTGCATGTGTGTTTACTGCATGTATAGCTTGGAGGAACCCGTGTTGTGTTCATTCATTCGTCTCCTCAGCACAACTCTGGGACATGTGTTAGGAGACTCGGGATCCTCCCCCCTCCTGGAGATCAGACCTGCTCAGCATTTGCTCACCCTGTCATTTTCTTGTAGAGTCTTGCAGAGTCTGTAAAAGTTGAAGGTGTAATGCTTTTACACCTTGACACGTCCACGTGGCTTCGGCGGTGAACGAGGCGGGGTGACGTGCCGGGGGTTGAGTGGAAATTGTGTGGGGTGGAGAACAGTGTGCTAGACTCTTTTAGCGTTCCAGAACAGATAAATCACATAAACACAAACTAAATCCATCCACTTCTGCTGCACTGTCTATTTTAAATAAAGAATAAACCATGAGTCATGCAGTTAGTGGAAAATAATCAATAATAATGGATTCGGATTGGTCGGAGGGTGTTGATTGACTTTCTCTGACCTTCTGTTCATTTTGAAGGAAAAAAAGAGATGCTGGTGTAGGCATGACTGTTTATAGCTGCTATAATGTAAGTGACAACAAGAACTAATGGTAAGTGTAGCTATAAATGGATAAAAAGTATGATAACACTTGCGGTGTTCCTCAAGGTTCCGTATTTGGTCCACATACGTTTCTGAGATTTGAGATCATACATGTTCAAACGTTTGCTCCTCTTCCTTCTCCTAGGTTACATGTTCATCACCCCGGTGGAGGTCGACTCTCTCGGAAGCTACGTCACTCACGACTTGTCGAGGTCGAGGCACCGAAGCCGAAGGTCGCTAGGAGAAGGTGGAGGTCATGTGCACTACCATCTCTCTGCGTTCGGGAAGGAGTTACACTTGGAGCTGCGTCCCACTAGCGTGATCGGCGAGGAGTTTACGGTACAGACGCTGAGCGAGGGCGGAGTCAGGGTCTCACACATCGACCCCGAGGTTCGGAACTGTTTTTATCAGGGCAGCGTGAGGAACCACACGGGTTCTACTGCAGCTGTTTCCACCTGCACGGGACTGGTGAGTCACTACATCTCCTCATTACATACTGTGTGTGTGTGTGTGTGTGTGTGTGTGTGTTACTCCGGGTGTGTATTTACACTGTGTGTCTATTGCAGTGTACAGTATTATGTGTGTTTATGTTGTGTACATGGCAGTGTGTATTACCTTGTGTTTGTGTGGCAGTGTGTTTTATTCTGGGTGTGTATTTATACTGTGTGTCTATTGCAGTGTACAGTATTATGTTGTGTATATGGCAGTATGTATTACTTTGTGTGTGTGTGTGTGTGTGTGTGTGTGTGTGTGTGTGTGTGTGTGTGAGTGTGTACTGTGTGTACAGCACTTTGGATTAGTGTGTGTTCATTAATACTGTGTCTATTACTGTGTAAATATTAATACTGTGTGTGTGAGTGTGTGTGTGTGTGTACAGCTGTGTGTGTTTATGGTAGCATTTATTACTCGGTGTGTATTTATACTGTGTGTGTGTGTGTGTGGGTGTGTGTTTATGGCAGTGTGTATTACTGTGAACTTATTCATACTCTGCGTATGTGTCTATGGCATGTGTGTGTGTGTGTGTGTGTGTGTGTGTGTGTGTGCATGTTTCTATGGCAGTGTGTATTTAAATTGTGTGTATTACTCTGTGGGTGTATGGTAGTGTGTATTTAGTCTGTGTATCTGTAGCAGTGTGTATTACTGTGGGTGTGTATTTATATTGTGAGTCTGTGGCAGCATGTCTTACTGTGTGTGTGTGTGTGTGTGTGTGTGTGTGTGTGTATAAACTGTGAGTGTCTTTGTGTCTGTTGGTGTGTATTACTGTGCATTTATTAATACTTTGTGTCTATAAAAGTGTATAGTATGGTGTGTGTGTTTATATTGTGCAGCATGTCGTACTGTTTGTGTGTATTTAGCAGTGTTTTTATACGTTGTGTATTTATACTTTATACTGCATGTGTGTGTATACTGTGTGTGTGTGTGTTTATATATTTTTATACTGTGTCTGTACAGTAGTGTGTATTGATACATGAGTGTGTATGGCAGAGAGGCAGACATCGAAAACAAGAGACACAGACGTAGAGACAGACAGATGGACGATCAGACAGAAAGACAGACAGACAGGGAGAGACAGAGGGAGAGACAGTCAGACAGATGGATGGTCCAAAGGCTTTTTCGTTTCTTCATGCACTTAGAACACTGATGTGAAAGACTCGGACACTGAAGAGTGAGTGTGTGTGTGTGTGTGTGTGTGTGTGTGTGTGTGTGTGTGTGTGTGTGTGTGGAGGATAGTGCAGATCAAAGGCTTGTCTCAATCTATTCACATGCACTTGTTGGCTGTCTCTCACTCACTCTCTCTCTCTCTCTCTCTCTCTCTCTCTCTCTCTCACACACACACACACACACCACACACACACACTCTTCATTGGTGTATTCATTCAGTGCAGATGTGAGTGTTAACGATGATGAACACAGAGAGAGAGAGAGATTAACACTCTGCTGCCGATAATCACACCGAGACAGATCAGAGACGAGAAACACACCTCTCTCTCTCTCCCTCTCCCTCTATCCAGGTCTCCCCCCTCCTTTCTTTCTTTCTTTCTTTCTTTCTTTCACTCCACCCTTTACACGTCTCTACCTTTCTTCGGTCTTTTTTGCACACTCACTCTCTTCTTGCACTCTTTTCCTTTCTCATGTTCTTTCACTTTATATCTCTTTCTCTCAGTATTTCTTATTCTTATTACTCTTTCTTCAATCTATCTCTAACTTTTTCCTTTCTTTTCATCCTCTCTTTCCCATACTCTCTCTCTCTCTCTCTCTCTCTCTCTCTCTCTCTCTCTCTCCCTCTGTGTCGTCTCCTCTTGGTGTGAGGTTGTGGATGAGGTAGAAACGAGGCGTTATTCCCTCCCTCGAGCTGTGATCAATAGCGAAGGCGAGAAAACGAGTGCATGAGGACGAGAGGTTTTGTGTCGAGGAATCTTAACGTAAAGGTGACAGAACTCGGCTCTGGTCAGACTCCACACGCCGGCCAATGAGCCGCAGATTTATTGAGCAGCTCTAATCTAAGATTCTTAAAAAGAAAAATCAATCAGCTACAAATAAACGCTGTGTGTGTCGTGCAGTTATGGCAAACTAATCACCAGTGGTGTGAGTGAGGTACTGTTAAGTTGATTATTTTACTATCAAGTGCTTTATTCCTCTTATATCATAATTATATACTTTTTTATTTTTAATCCTTTTACAGTTACATTAAACGTTATAGGAAACAAGCTAGTTGTTTTTTTTTCGCACTGTGCTGTTGCTATAGAAACGAGAGTGTATTAAAACAAGCATGCTAATATAAACAACGTATCATGATGTTGTTATATCGCGTCATCTCCATGTCCAGCTTCAAAGCATTGTATGATTTTGTGAAGTAAGAGTTTACTGACTGATTGATTAAGCGATATTTCCATGGTGTGAGAGTTACGCGAGAGTTACGCGAGAGTTATCCAGGGGCGTAATGACGACCCGCAGTAGCCGAGACGTTCTGCCACGGAGCCGCAGGACGGCAGATGGAGGCGGATTGTGTTGCTGAAATGGAGGACAGGCTTGCAGCAGCCTGCAGATCAGGAGCAGGAGGATTTGCTTTGTAAATCCTTCCTTATTTAAAGAAGAGTTTTTAATTACGACTCAGCAGAGGACGCCGCTTGTTTTGGCTCTTATCTCTGACAGCAGGATGAAACCTGGATTGAAAACCTGGATTTCTGTCCCTCTTTCACCCTGCAGAAAGAAAAAAAAACCTCCCAAACACACAGAACCACTCCTCCTCCATGTTTCTGTGTTGCACACGTGTCTCAGGAGCGTTTTTTTGCTCTTTCCTGCCCTGAGGTCAGCAAAAACTGAACTTTTTTTTTTTTTTTTTTTTTAAATGCAGATCCGCCGTCTGTTTCAGAAAAGAAACTCGGCTTTGAACTTTCACGCTTCGGTTCACCAGGTGACAGGTTCAGTGCCGCCTTCTCGCTCGGTTCGGCCAATCCTGCATGAACAGGCGAGTTTTAACAGGCTGGGAAAAGAAAACCATCCAGAGACTCTCTCAGTCCACCGACATGCGTTATGGACGCTCTCTCTGCGCTCAAGCCTCTCGTTTTTAATAACCGACCCTTATACTTAAACTTCCTTTTAGAAAAAGCATAAAGGAAGCCTATAACCTCCAGTTTGTGATGAGAACTAGCCCTACCTTCACACCTGCAAGCGATGGTTTAATGACTTTCTCTAAAGAGACATTTTATCTGTTTAACGATTAACTGGAGTCTCCAGTGTCATGTACTGGACATAGTACCTGTCATGTAACTATATTAACTCACGAGGTTATAGTAGCATCACGCCACCTTATCGTTGATTGTTTTCCTTAACCTGCACAACACGCAGCGAGTTCTTCCGTCATTCATGCGTCTGTTTACAGTTTGTTTTTATTTACACTCCCAGTGGATTTGAGTAAAGTTGTAGATACTCTGGAGATGCCCTGACCCTCTCTCTCACCTCCTGGGTCTGATTGTGTGTGTGTGTGTGTGTGTGTGTGTGTGTGTGTGTGTGTGTGTGTGTGTGTGTGAATGTATGAGGTGTGGACAGAAGTGTGTGTGTGTATGTGTGTCGTCTCTGCAGCACTTCAGCTGTGTTTATCCAGCGTGGGATCGGCTGCTTCAGGCCGACGTGTTAACGTGTGGGATTCCACTTAAAGCCAGTTATGTGATGCTGCCCACTGTGTGTGTGTGTGTGTGTGTGTGTGTGTGTGTGAGAGAAGTAGCTAATCGACACAGACGGACATCTGGTCTGTTTCAGCTTTAGGAGCTTGCGGGATAAGAACATATGTTGAGGAGAAGATTCCACACGAGCGGCTCACTCCCGTGACGTCCTGACGGCTCTGACCGAGTTTATGAGCCGAGACGCGGCGTTAATGTTTCTCAACATGGCAGAACTCGTAAAAGTTCAGCGTGCGGTCGAGGCTGAGCGTAATTATGGTGTGGTTTGGAGACTTTTCTTATGAATCTAACAACACTGAACTGCTCTGAACCTCAAGCCAGCATGAAGCTCTAGCATGGAAGATGTAAACACTTTAAACAGCAGCTGATAGACACCGACATCGAGCAGCTAGTCGCTTGATAGCATGACCGCTAGCCTAGACGTTCATATTTGTTCCTAGTGTCCTGAAACGAATCCCTGAGCGCTTTTAAACTGTTCAGAATGAAGAGAACACGTCAACGGAGACTCGCAGGTGGAGCGCAGGCCATTTGTACATCGAGTGCGTCTCTGATAGGTTCCTTTGTAGCTACAAATAGCCCTCTCATAACTCTCAGGCTCCCGTGGAGCGTGGACGCGGTGGGGGCCGTCCCCCGGCAGATTGTGATGTGACAGTGATGTAGTGGCTGTCGGAGAGAACGCCGGAGCGAGAGAGCCAGCACAGCCAGGCTTTTTCACATCCTCAAATCGCCTCCTGTCACGAGGCATTGTGCTGTGTCTCTCACAGCCTCGGTGACTAATGAGCACCCAAGAAACCGATGTACGATGCATAACACACGTCTCGGGACGCTGCAGACGTTTCATGATCCTGCGTTTCTGTGTTTCCTAAACGGAAAGAAATGGTTAAATAAGGACAAGAGGATGATGTCATCGAGAACTCAGCCGTCACGCACTGTAGAGCTTTTTTTTTTTTTTTGTCAGCCGAAGTGCTCCTTGAGATTTTTAAGTAGGCCTGAAACTTTTCTTTTTTTCTTTTGCACAACGTTTCTTTTTAACTTGGTGAAAGGAATGTATTGATTAAACAGGAACAATCCAGATTAGCTTACGTTCTAGTTTCTAGCTAAAGAGCCAGAAATTTCCAGAAAAAAGTGTGGATTGATCTTTCATATATTCAACGTAAAACTCGTTTTAAAGGAAATAATTGCTGTCGTGTGTATTCTGGGGCAGAGGTGGCTCGGGTTGGTGGCCTCTAGGTGGCCTCACCACCACCACCAAGCTGCCACTGCTGGGCAATTGAGCTAGGCCCTTAACCCTCTCTCTGCTCCAGCGGCTCTGTATCATAGCTGCCCCTGCGCTCCGACCCCTACCTCATCAAGCTGGGATATGCGAAATAAAGAATTCCACTCTGCTGTAATGTATGTGTGGCGATCATAAAAGCTTCTTCTTCCTCTTCATGCTGTGAGCGGCCATTTTGATTCAACATCAGTTGCCTTTTCTAGGCAGGTCGGAAATTACGAGAATGCAGCATTGCGTTGCAAAAAGCACGTTTCTGAACATGAGTGTCCGGTGCTGTTTGATGTGATTAGTGTTCATCTAGGTCAGCGTCACAGAGTTTTAAACTAATCTACAAACAGAACTGACTCCAGTTGTTGGAAAATATCAAAGGGCATGAAAAAACATTTAGTTTAATGAGGGCAGTGGAAGCTTAAGTGGTTAAGGCTCTGGGTCGTTGACTGGAAGATCAGGGTTCAAGCCCTAGCACTGCCAAGCTGCCACAGTTTGGCCCTTGAGCAAGGCCCTCAACCCACCCTGCCTGAGGGATGCTGCATTAATGTATATGTGACAACTTTACTTAATATTATAAACTGGAGAGATGGAGCTGAGGTTGAGGATCACCTCCATGCTGACCTTGACGTTTCCATAAACACTTAACTGGGAGCTCTGGACGGGAAATCACAGCTCCGGCTCTCTGCGTTATCACTCTGGCTATTTGAGGGTTTATAATTTGGAAATTTACAACTTCATATCCCTGTAGGACTTTTCCTAGGGTTAGGGATTGTCACACATCAGCGATCCACCCTGCAGGAAAAGCATCACAGTTCTAGATTTATCAGATTGTCAAAAAAATAGAAGGTGTTCTCTGTGATGTTTCCAGGACGACCTTTATTTTTGGATCCCAAAGAGAATATAAAATGGGTGTCTACAGATCGAAAGATGGTTTCCGTCGTTTTTACACGTCACGGGTCAGTTAGAAATGTCACATTTACATCACAAAAAGAAAAGACACTCCTGGAAGATCTGTTGCACTAGAAAAAAGAGAACACAGCATCATGCTTTCTATCTGTCTATAGCTATATATAACAAGATCGTTTGTCTTCTTAATTCTGTTAATAAACCGTCATTCCTTCATCTGTGTCTCTTTTTTTGTCTCTTAACACAGTCAGTTTTTTTAAGATACCGTTAAGAAGGAAGAAAAGACGTCAGAAAACGACGCTCTCTGATTGATACAAAGCTCTAGCACTGGAGACTCCTTCCACACATGATACACACACACACACACACACACACACACTTCTCCATCTAAATGTTTTTTTAAATCACATCATGTGACACTACGAGCTGTTGCTATAGAAACGATAACATATTACAACAAGCGTTTTAATATAAACCCGACCAATCAGAATCCAGAATTAAACTAAAGTTGTGAAATATTCAAATTTTGCGTGACAGATCATTGTATTATTAATTATATTAGTAGGATATTAAAAATAAATAATAAAAATGGCGTATCTGTGATGTTTCCAGGTCGATATTTATTTTGTACACGAGAATAAGAGAATGTAAAATGGGTGTCTAGTCTTGTAAATATTTAATGTCTTTTAAAAGGTAACATTTTGGTGTCATTTTATCGGTCAGACTGACTGTCCACCACATTGTGTGAACATTTTTGTAGTCACATATTGTGCGTGAATATACATATCTGCACATCACTTTTCAACAGTGGCTGAGAAGCGCAAAACACAATAACAAATCCGGAAACACAAGGACGAATCAGACAAAGCGGAAAAGCTAGGTATAGTTTGTGAATGGAATTCTTACCTCTGATTGGACAAGACATCTGTCACTCAGGATAAACAGGAAGTAAGAAATTGTGTATCTAACTTTATTTCTTGGACATGTGTGGAGTTCTCCCTTCACTTTAAACCAGTTTTCTCCTGATAGTGCAACTTTAAATCTTTTAAAGAAAATAACAAGCATATATATTTATCTTTATAAGAAAATGGAGTTCATTCAGCGCTACTTTGAGGAAGGACGTTCATATGGCGTGATTTTGGATATACTGATAGCGTATCGTGGCAAAAAGATTAGTTTGCGATCTCTAAAAACACACCTGAAGAACGCAGGAATGTTGGGAAGACCAAACTATTCCAGATTAAAGGATGTAAGGAGCGCTATAAGAGCAGAGCTGTGTTCATACACACACCAATCCACTTTCTACTGCTGCAGCCTGCTGGACTTCCTGTATATCCTGAGTGACAGATGTCTCGTCCAATCAGAGGGAAGAATTCGATTCACAAACTATACCTAACTTTTCCGCTTTGTCTGAATTATCCTTGTGTTTTTGGATTTGTTAACATACTTTTTCCTTTAGTTGCACCAAAATCAGTACACCTGTTAGAACCATCCTGATAAAAATGGAACTTTAAAATCCCAGGGATCTCCGTGATTCCTCCAGGTGGAAGCGCAGGGATATCCCTAACATCATGCTTCCTTCTCATTTACAAACACCAGCCATTTCAAAGCGCTCTTTTCCATCCCCGTGCAGCATTAAAGGCTTGTTTAAAGGAAACCCCGATGACCCACGATGCTTGTCTCCCACACTAAACGCTGCTGTGGTCAGACGGATTGCTACTGCAATCCAGATGTGTTTAAACGCTCGATAATAAGCAGCCTCTGGTTTCTTGCCGCTCTCTCCTCGGCCTTTAACAGCCTGTAAGCACTTACTAATTTAGAATATAATATCATGTTTGCGAGCCCTGAAAGTAGTTCGTTTACATCATAAAAGCACGCTCATTATGAGTCATTTTTTTTTACCCTGGGTCGAAGGCCGAGCAATAAATTGTTTCCCATGTTAGCGCAAAAGACACGCATGGTCAGAACTGCTAATGTTGTGTAGTCAGAGAGAGACCACATGAAGAAAAAAGAAGTGGTTTAGGTTTACAGAGTCAGACTGCAGAGCAGTCTGGTCTTCCATACGGAGCACCTCTGAAGTAGGAGGGATTTTTGGGTGAAATTTAAAGACAACCCCCCCAACACCACCACCGCCAGACATACACTTGAACCTGAGAAGAGTCAGACGTCTGCCGCAGACTTCAGTGTGAAACCACATGAACGAATAAAATTCCACGTTTGAAGGAATTATCGGTTTTATTTTCTGTCGTGTTTTGATCCGCGCTTTATAACGTCGTCTACAGAAGCGTCTCGATTCTCATCTACACCCTACGATAATCACACGATCGTAATGACACGTTTTCGTGTCCCGTAAATTTCGAGGGAGGATCAATAAGATGGAAAAAAAAACTACAGTTAAAGCTGAGCTTGAAGTCAAGTTTAGAGTATTTATTTATTTTTTATTCTTTAATCGTTGCATCGGTCAGCTTTCAGCAGGAAGGAATAAGTCAATAATGACCTCAGAAACTACACTGACCGATTAGTTCCTCAGGAGCTCTTGGTTGAACAATTCCACGTGACTAGGATGAGGTTCCCTTCTGAACCTGGTTCCTCTCGAGGTTTCTTCCTCATATCACGGCATGGTGGCTTGGTGGTTAGCACGGTTACCTCACATCTCCCGGGTTGGGGGTATGATCCCACCTCCGCCGTGTGTGTGGAGTTTGCATGTTCTCCCAGTGCCTTGGGGTTTTCCTCCGGGTACTCCGGTTTCCTCCCCCGGTCCAAAGACATGCATGGTAGGTTGATTGGCATCTCTAAATTGTCCGTAGTGTGTGATTGTGTGAGTGATTGAGAGTGTGTGTGTGTGCCCTGCGATGGGTTGGCACTCCGTCCAGGGTGTATCCTGCCTTGATGCCCAATGACGCCTGAGATAGGCACAGGCTCCCCGTGACCCGAGAGTAGATCGGATAAGCGGTAGACAATGAATGAATTAATATACACCATGCTTTTATGTGTAGATTATTACGACATGGCACATGAGATGAGAACATAAAACTAGCATAAAAAAAACCCAACTTTATTTAGGTTCTTTGAATACTGAAAGAGACAAGAGAACGTTTCTCAGATAAAAAACAAAACAAAGAAACAACGGATTTTATTTGAATATTTAATCAGGAAGAGCGCCACGTTTTTGTTCTGTTGCTAGGAGACGGCGACGCTCTGATCAGATTCGGTGTTTTTCTTATGTTTTTGTAGGAAAACATCTGATTCCATATGAAACCTCGGATCCTAAAGACGTTCTCCAGCAGGCTTTATCACTGTAACCATGGCGACTAAAAATATGACACGCCCACAAGTGCACAAAATGAAGCTTTCAGTAACATAAGCTACATTACTGCGTGCATATTAATGATGGACACTTAATGGACTGAACACACACACACACAGACAGACACACAGAGACACACACACACACATACGCACACACAATAACACACACACACACTCTCGAACACACTCACACACACACACACACTGTATAATTTTCCCGGTTTAAATAACAGGGTCAGTTTTGGCGTTTGATGATAAACACACAGAAACTCCTCTGATTACTGAATGGAAATTACAGTGTAGTTTTTCATGCAGCTTCTCTTCCTGACCAGTGAAGCGTCTGCCCACGGTCTGCTCTGAGGATTAAAACGCCGGCCGTATCGCACCGCCGCAGTGCGGTCATGTAACTACGAGTTTCTGGGTTTGTTAATAAGCAGATTTTAAAAATATACACATACTGTACATCTCTTTAAACTCCCCCAGTCCACTCCAGTCCAGTTACATACTGTACACACAGCTCACTCTACTGTAGTCAACACTGTCCTTTAGCAGCGTTAGCATGTTGTTGCTATAGTGTTAGCTGCACTATTAGCTCTACTGTGTTATGTAATATTCACTGTGATGTTAGCTATAACGTTAGCTGTAATATTAGCGGTTAACTGTGACATTAGGTATTACATTAGCTCTAATATTAGCTGTACTGTGAAGTATAATGCTAACAGTGACGTAAGCTATAATGACATCTGTAATATTAGCTAAGTAATATTAGTTAACTGTGATGGTAGCTATAACGTTAACTGCACTGTGAGGTATAATGCTAACTGTGACGTATATTAGCTGTTAGTTGTTCACTGTGATGGTTGGTATAATGATAGCTGTAATATTAGCTGTACTGTGGTGTAATGCTCACGTTGACCTTAGGTATTTATGTTAGCTGCAATATTAGCAGTATTGTGAGGTATAATGCTAATGGTGACGTTAGCTATAATATTAGCTGTTCACTGTGTCGTTAGGTATAATGTTAGCTGTAATATTAGGTGTACTGTGGTATAATGTCAACAGTAATGGTTGTTATAATGTTAGCTGTAACATTAGCAGTATTGTGAGGTATAATGCTAATGGTGACGTTAGCTATAATATTAGCTGTTCACTGTGATGTAGGTATAGTGTTAGCTGCTCACTGTGATGTTAGTTATAACTTTAGTTGTAATATTAGCTGTACTGTGGTATAATTCTAGCTGTAATATTAGCAGTATCGTGAGGTATAATGCTAATGATGATATTAGCTATAATATTAGCACTTAACTGTGACGTTAGGTATAATGTTAGCTGTAATATAAGCTAAATAATATTAGTTAACTGTGCCGGTAGTTATAACGTTAACTGCACTGTGAGGTATGATGGTAACTGTGATGTTAGCTATAACGTTTGCTCAAATATTAGCAGCTAATCATGATTTTAGGCATAACACTAGCTGTACTATTAGCGGTACTGTGATATAATGCTAACGGTGACGTTAGGTATAATGTTATCTGTGATATTAGCAGTATTGTGAGGTATAATGCTAATGGTGATGCTAGCTAACACTCGTCCCTCAGGAGTGAAGGCTCTTCCTGGCTGTGGGCTCGCTCCATTCACTTGTCCCTCCACGTCGGCTCGGATCAGATGACCTGATTGTGTTGTTGTTGTTGTTGTGCAGTCATGCAGTAAGCACGTCTCGTCTCCACCCTGAGCGTTTTGATGGGAGCTTCAGAGGCTCAGTGCCGTGTTTAACTGCCCCGAGGGTGAACAGGTTGAGGATAAGAGGATAACAGGGTGAGGATAAGATAAGACTGGTGTCTTTTTGATCGAGTGGCCCACGACTCCGTAACCGTCTCCCAGTGTTTCCACAGCGGGCCCTTCACCCTGTGAGGGGTGTGTTTACTTTTCCACTTCAGCCCCGCCTTTATGGTCTCTTCACCACTGAGAGGTTTTTGGTGCCTCAGATGTGTCCAGGCCATCTTTTTACGGTTTTATAACAATAAAAACAACAAATAAATATTTACTAATAACAATAAATGTTTTTTATTAACCAAAATAATTCTTTTTAGATTGATTATGAAGTCATATTTCAATTATCTGGATGAATATGGAACATTTGGAAATGATGGAAATTTATTTTGAATTTTTACTCTCTGAAAACTAACTAAAAATTAAAATAAAAAAATTATAAAATTTATTTTTAACAAAATCTTCCACATTCTAAAAGCTTTTATTTTAATTTAAAGGGTTTAACATGTATTGAAACTGTCCTAAATTTAAAAAATAATTAAATTAAAAGAATTGAACAAGGACGAGTTGATTTCTTTTGGTTTGATTTTGTTTTTCACTGAAAATAAGAAAAAAACAAAAACAAAAAGAAAATGTAATATAATAATTTCATTCATTGTCTGCCGCTTATCCGAACTATTCTCGGGTCACGGGGAGCCTGTGCCTATCTCAGGCGTCATTGGGCATCAAGGCAGGATACACCCTGGACGGAGTGCCAACCCATCACAGGGCACACACACTCTCATTCACTCATGCAATCACACACTACGGACAATTTAGAGATGCCAATCAACCTACAATGCATGTCTTTGGATTGGGGGAGGAAACCGGAGTACCCGGAGGAAACCCCCAAGGCACGGGGAGAACATGCAAACTCCACACACATGGCGGAGGCATGAATCGAACCCCCAACCCTGGAGGTGTGAGGAAAACGTGCTAACCACCAAGCCACCGTGCCCCCCAATATAATAATTTATATAATAATAATAATAATAATAATACTTATTATTATTATTATTATTATTATTATTAGTATTATTATTAGTATTATTAATTATATTAAGGGACTGGTGTCTTTTTGACTATTTCCTTTCATTGGAACATTGGCCTAGACCAACCTCTGAAAAACAACACCTGAATTAAATGATTTGGAGGGGTGTCCCAAAACTTTTGGCAATAGTTTGTACATCTGTTTTTATCTTCTTAGGTTTTAAGACTTAACGATGTTCCATAATCATATTGTGTGAAAGAATCGTAGATTTTGTGCATTGGGTTTGTCTTAAATGTTGAGAGATGGCTGTGTGTAGCTGTAGCTCAGTTTCCTCTACATTTTATATAGTGTGTGTGTGTGTGTGTGTGTGTGTGTGAGAAGAGACAGAGAGAGAGAGAGAGTGAGAGAGAGAGAGAGAGAGAGATGTTGGTATCATGACAGGTGTCGTTTTGGTTCAACTCACGCTTCATTTATCAAACTTACAATCGACCTCCATCTTCACTTAGCTGTCAAACACACACACACACACACACACACACACACACACACACACACACACACACACACACACACACAACCCCTACACCTTCATGTTTGAACAAAAATACACACGGTTTAATAAACTAAGAAGCTTTATACATGTTTTCGGAGCAAAGAATATTATTTTGATGGTTTAAAGGAAATTTAGAGCTGTTTTTAAACAGGAACTCTGTCAGGAACTGAAACTTTCTCCAGAAACTTTGAGCTAGCTGATGAAACAAAATGACAAACAAAACGACTAAATGGAATGAAACCAGCAAGATCAAGATTTTGAGTTTTTACCTGATCATGTTTTCAGCTGAAACACGTGTGAGGCGTTCTCGAGCGTTAGCAGTAAAGCAGCTAAGTGTGCGGTGATGTGATTTGATGCTGCAGATTCATTTCACACGTTTTTCCTGACCGATTGAATCGATTTGGCCTTGTTATGTGTTTTCTTTGACTTTACGAGCGCATGACTTGCCTTGTTAGCCAGTTAAGTAAGGAATGCCTGGAATGACACCCTGCTTTTGATCTTTACGTCTCGACTCTGATCTGCGTTTTCGTGTTTTGTCTGAGCTCTAAAGCGAGGTCTGGTGTGAAAGACAACGTTCCCTCAGAGATCAATAACGTGTCAGAGTCACTTCATCAAATAAATCCATCTATCTATCTCTCTATCTTTCTATCTGTCTGTCTGCCTGCCTTCCTGCCTGTCTGTCTATCTATCTGTCTCTCTGTCTGTCTGTCTATCTATCTCTCCATCCCTATTTCTATCGTCCATCCACACATCCATCAGTCTTTCATCAATCCTTATTCATTCAATCCAATTGTTCCATTTATCCATTCATCCATAGAATATTTCATCCATCCCATCTATCCTTCCAGTCATCCATTGGTCCATCTATCTATCCATCCATCCAGCCATCCATCCATCCATGTAGCCGGTCATCCATCCTGTGTCTGTAGCCTTCCAACCATCCACCTATATACAGCTATCATCATTTCTGATCTGCATTTTCTTTCTCTATGCTCTACAGTCAGGTCTGATCTGTTCTTTTGATCTCTCTGTGCTCTACAGTCAGGTCTGATCTGTTCTTTTGATCTCTCTGTGCTCTACAGTCAGGTCTGATCTGTTCTGTTGTTCTCTCTGTGCTCTACAGTCAGGTCTGATCTGTATTTTCTTTCTCTGTGCTCTACAGTCAGGTCTGATCTGTTCTGTTGATCTCTCTGTGCTCTACAGTCAGGTCTGATCTGTTCTGTTGTTCTCTCTGTGCTCTACAGTCAGGTCTGATCTGTATTTTCTTTCTCTGTGCTCTACAGTCAGGTCTGATCTGTATTTTCTTTCTCTGTGCTCTACAGTCAGGTCTGATCCGGATGTCCAGTGAAGAGTTCTTCATCACCCCTCTACCCAAACATTTGGCATTGGAGCACAACTACAGCTCCCCCGCTGGACACCATCCACATGTTATTTACAAACGCTCAGCAGAACGGCTTGTCCACGGCGACAGAACAGATAGATCAGACACGTATCACCACAATCACCATCATCATTATCATCATCATCATCATCGTCGTCATGACTACCAGCACGGGAAGTTCCAGAGGCAACACTTCTGTGGGCACCGCAAGCAATGTATGTAAGGACGCTTTCTCCTTTTTCTATTTTGTTCCAACTGCAAAAGAACTCGCTAACAACATCCATAACTTACAGTGTCTGAGAAGTGTAAAAAAAAATAAAATAAATTAAAAAATCCGGAAACACAAGGATGAATTACACAAAGAGGAAAAGGTAGGTATAGTTTGTGAATGGAATTCTTACCTCTGGACGAGACATCTGTCACTCAGGACATACAGGAAGTAGGAAATTGTGTATCTAACTTTATTTCTTGGACATGTGTGGAGTTCTGCCTTCACTTTAAACCATTTCTCTTTTGATAGTGCAACTTTAAATCTTTTAAAGAAAATAACAAACATATATATTTATCTTTATAAGAAAATGGAGTTCATTCAGCGCTACTTTGAGGAAGGACGTTCATACGGCATGATTTTGGATATACTGATAGCGTGTCATGGCGTAAAGATTAGTTTGCGATCTCTAAAAACACACCTGAAGAACGCAGGAATGTTGGGAAGACCAAACTATTCCAGATTAAAGGATGTAAGGAGCGCTATAAGAGCAGAGCTGCGTTCATACACACACCAATCCACTTTCTACTGCTGCAGCCTGCTGGACTTCCTGTATATCCTGAGTGATCCATGTCTCGTCCAATCAGAGGGAAGAATTCCATTCACACACTATACCTACCTTTTACACCTTGTCTGATTCGTCTTTGTGTTTTTGGATTTGTTATTGTGTTTTGCACTTCTCGGCCATCGTAATAACTAGATAAAAAATAGATTGTTGTTAAATACAAAGTGAAAGAAGATCAGACTCCTGGTACAGAAATATTAAACATGATTAAAGTTTGTGTATGTATCTGTGTTATCAAAGCTGATCTCACACAATATCATCGTTATTACCAACTGCATCACTGTGGGGAAGACGTATTCTGTCTGTCTGTCTGTCTCTCTCTCTCTCTCTCTCTCTCTCTCTACATGCCTCTCTTTCAATCTTTTCTGTATATCCTATTTCTTCTGTCTGTCTGTCTAATCTAGCCATGGGGGTCACAGTCCAGTGACTTCTGTGCCGGCCCCAAGCCCGGATAAATAGAGAGGGTTGCGTCAGGAAGGGCATCCGGCATAAAACATTGCCAAATCTAACCATGCGAATTGTCAGTACTCTGAATTTCATACCGGATCGGTCGAGGCCCGGGTTAATAACGACCGCCATCGGCGCCGTTGACCTACAGGGCGCCGACGGAAATTGGGCTACTGTTGGTCGAAGAAGTAGAGGTGGGAGGAGAGTGCGTAGATTAACAGTAAGGTTACAGGGTGAAGAGGTGACGACGGTACAGGAGTTTAAGTACTTGGGGTCAACAGTCCAGAGTAATGGAGAGTGTGGGAAAGAGGTAAAGAAGCGAGTGCAGGCAGGTTGGAATGGGTGGAGAAAGGTGTGGGGAGTTCTGTGTGAGAGGAAAATATCAGCGAGAATCAAGGGGAAGGTGTACAGGACAGTGGTGAGAGCGGCCATGCTGTATGGTTTAGAGACAGTGTCACTGAGGAAGAGGCAGGAGTCAGAGCTAGAGGTAGCAGAGCTGAAGATGTTGAGGTTCTCTTTGGGAGTGACAAGATTGGACAGGATTAGGAATGAGTACATCAGAGGGACAGCTCATGTTGGACGTTTGGGGGACAAAGTTAGGGAGGCCAGATTAAGATGGTTTGGACATGTTCAGAGGAGGGAGAGTGAGTATATTGGTAGGAGAATGTTGGACATGGAGCTGCCAGGCAGGAGGCAAAGAGGAAGGCCAAAGAGGAGGTATATGGATGGAATTAATGAGGATAGGAAGCTAGTGGGTGCAAGTGTTGAGGATGCAGGGAAGATAGGGATAGGTGGAGAGAGATGATTCGCTGTGGAGACCCCTGAAGGGAAAAGCCAAAAGAAGAAGAAGAAGAAGTCTGTCTGTATCTTTTTCACTCTGTTTTTATTGTCTGTCTGTCTGTCTCTCTATTTTTTCTGTCTGTATCTTTTTCACTCTGTCTTTTTATGTCTGTCTA
This sequence comes from Hemibagrus guttatus, assembly GCA_033459395.1. Lineage (NCBI taxonomy): Eukaryota > Metazoa > Chordata > Actinopteri > Siluriformes > Bagridae > Hemibagrus > Hemibagrus guttatus. The sequence continues at coordinate 17,178,560 of JAUCMX010000026.1, forward strand.
TCTGTTTTTTTTACTCTGTCTTTTTTATGCCTGTCTTTCTATTTTTTTCTATCTGTCTGTCTGTCTGTCTGTCTGCGTGTTTCTCTTTTTTTTCTGTTTGTCTATCTGTCTGTCTGTCTGTATCTTTTTCACTTTATCTGTTTGTCTGCCTGTCTGTATCTTTTTAAATTTGCCTGTCTGTCTATCTATCTGTCTTTTTTACTCTGTCTTTTTGTCTGCCTGTCTCTCTATTTTTTTCTGTCTGTCTGTCTGTATGTTTCTCTTTTTTTTTTTTTCCTTTTTATCTGTCTTTCCCCCCCTCTGCCTGTCTCACTCTATATTTTTCTCTCTGTGCCTTTTTCCCTCTGTCTTTCTGTCTGCGACGGTTTTCAGTCGACTCAGCGGTTTTGAAAGCTAAAGTGCGTGCTGCTCTCATTAACAGCACATTTCCGTGTATCTGAGGATCTTCTTCACTTCTACTCAGTGGGAATTTCTCCTCCTTCTTCAGTAGATGATTCAGTGAATGAAAGAAAACAGCTGCTGAAGTGAATATTTCCTGTTTGCTGGATCCACCACTGAGTTCATTATCTTTGTTTAACTACTTATCTCTCCATCTGTCTATCTATCTGTCCGTTGCCTCTTCTCTTATCCATCTCACTGTCTGTCTGCCTTTCAGTCTCTTCACCAGTCTATGTTCGACTTTCTGTCTATCTGCTGAGCTATAATCTGTCTGTCTGTCTGTCTCTGTGTCTCTCTGGTTTGTCTGTTTATCTTGTTATCTTTCTTTCTATTTGTCTGTCTGTATTAGTCTGTCTTTCTGTCTATGTATGTTTGCCTGTAGCTTTCTCACTCGCTCTCTCTCTTTGTCCGTCTATCTGTCATGTTTCTCTTCTTGGCACTCTCTCCTGTCTCTCCCTTTCACTTTATCAGTTTATCTCGGAGTCTATCTGTTTATCTCTTTCTCTCTCTCTCCCCCTGGGTACAGACACTCCTAAGCCCCCTGCAGAGGATCACTTTGTAATGCCTGATGAGTTTGAGCCTCCAGGCCGGATAAAGCGATCACCGATCTCGTCTAATAAAGTCGGAGCTCTGAATGTGGAAACTCTGGTGGTGGCCGACAGGAAGATGGTGGAGAAACACGGGCGGGAAAACGTCACCACCTACATCCTCACCATCATGAACATGGTGAGAGGACACACACACACACACATGATTATTATTATTATGAAGGAATAAAGACGTTGTGTAAAGCCTGTGTGTGTGTGTGTGTGTGTCTGTGTTTTAATCAGGTCTCCAGCCTGTTTAAAGACGGCACCATCGGGTCAGATATCAACGTCGTGGTGGTCAGCCTCCTCCTGCTCGAGCAAGAGCCAGTAAGATGGAGTTCCTCTGAGTTTATGTTTGTGATGAAGATCCTGTACACACTGTTTATTCACTTGGGATTTATTCACACAGATGAAATTATACTGAATCTTGCAGAGCTTTATGTCTTGGTGAAAAAATCCAACAGCTAAACAGTAAAAAGAGATTTTCTCCTTTTTATTAAAAAAATCTTTTTTTATTTATTTATAAATAAGCAGTTCAGAAAAGCTTTTCTGTTACTTATTTATTTACTGTTTGAAGCTGTGCTACAACCAGCCTGTCTGTCTGACTGTCTCCCTCTGTTTGTCTGTCTGTCTTGCTCTGTTTGTCTGTCTGTCTGTCTCACTCTGTTTGTCTGTCTGTCTCTGTTTGTCTGTCTGTCTGTCTCGCTTTGTTTGTCTGTCTGTCTCGCTCTGTTTGTCTGTCTCGCTCTGTTTGTCTGTCTGTCTGTCTCGCTCTGTTTGTCTGTCTGCCTCGCTCTGTTTGTCTGTCTGTCTGTCTCACTCTGTTTGTCTGTCTGTCTGTCTCACTCTGTTTGTCTGTCTGTCTCTGTTTGTCTGTCTGTCTGTCTCGCTCTGTTTGTCTGTCTGTCTCGCTCTGTTTGTCTGTCTGTCTGTCTCACTCTGTTTGTCTGTCTGTCTCTGTTTGTCTGTCTGTCTGTCTGTCTTGCTCTGTTTGCCTGTCTGTCTTCCCCGCTCTGTTTGTTTGTCTGTCTGTCTGTCTCCCTTTGTTTGTCTGTCTGTCTCGCTCTGTTTGTCTGTCTGTCACCCTCTCCCCTCTCTTTGTCTGTCTGTCTGTCTGTCTCCCTCTGTTTGTCTGTCTCCCTTAGTTTGTCTGTTTGTCTGTCTGTCTCCCTCTCCCCTCTGTTTGTCTGTCTGTCTGTCTCCCTCTGTTTGTCTGTCTCCCTTTGTTTGTCTGCCTGTCTGTCTCCCTCTGTTTGTCTGTCTCCCTCTCCTCTCTGTCTGTCTGTCTGTCCCCCCCGTTTGTCTGTGTGTCTGTTGCCCTGTTTGTCTGTCTCCCCGTTTGTCTGTCTATCGTTCTGTCTCCCTCTGAAAGGGTTAATGAAGTATTTCATCTGTTTTGTTTATTAATCTCCATTTTAGCTCTGTTTAATTCCCATCATTCTCTTTCTCTTTCTCTTTCTCTCTCTCTCTCTCTCTCTCTCTCTCTCTCTCTCTCTCTCTCAGTTGGGTCTCTCCATCTCTCACCACGCTGATCAGACCCTGAACAGTTTCTGTCAGTGGCAGTCGGGGCTGATGGGTAAAAACGGCAAGAGACACGATCACGCTGTTCTCCTCACAGGCCTCGATATCTGCTCGTGGAAGAATGAACCATGTGACACCTTGGGTAAGCAGTTTCTAACGCAAACTAATGCACTGTCACTTATATACACCACAAGATCACAAATCAGACTCCACCCTGACTCCACCCCTCTCTCCGCCCTGTAGGTTTTGCCCCCATCAGTGGGATGTGCAGTAAATATCGCAGCTGCACCATAAACGAAGACACTGGGCTGGGCCTCGCCTTCACCATTGCACATGAGTCAGGGCACAAGTACGTCCACCCACCTCCACACACACACACACACACACACACACACACACACACACACACTGTTCTAGTAAAGTAGGTGTAGCCTCTGTCCTGAAGTTGTCGTAAAGTGGGTGTGGCATCGCCACCACAATGTGAGTGAGACATGGCCTCTTTTAATGAACTTTAGTGAGGGAGGTGTGGCCTCTCCACCTGAGTCTTAGTAAGGAAGGTGTGGCCACTTTTACTGAGCTTTAGTGATGGGGGTGTGGCCTTACCATCTGGGTGAGACGTGGCCTCTGCACCTGTGTTCTTGTAAAGGGGGTGTGGACTCTGTACCTAAGATTCCTATGAAGCAGGGTGTGGTGCCTGTACTTTTGTTCTAGTGAAGGGGGTGTGGCCTCTTTGCTTAAGAATCCTATTAAACGGGGAGTGGCCTTTGAATTCTAGTAAAGTGAGTTTGTCCTTTGCACCTGAGAGTCCTACAAACAGGGTGTGGCCTCTGTGTCTGAGTTGTAGTAATGTGGGTGTGGCCTCTGTATTTGAGATTACTAGTAAATTGGGAGTTTAAATTCTATTAAGGGGGTGTGGCACCTGTGCCTGAAAGTCCTAGTAAGGGGGTGTGGCCTTGACCAGGCTTTCTTTTTGGCAAATAAAAAAATTACAATCAAATGATATATGAGTATATCAAATAAGTCTGAATCCAATTAAAAAAACCCCAAAAAAAACCCACCAACACTTACTGGAGAGTAAATCTACAGCAGCACTGCAGGCTTCAGGCTTCTGTTTGTGTTTATGCGTTTCCACTGAGATAAAAGGAAGTGTGTATCTGACAGGAGATTACTGATTCATTGCTTTCTCTCCTCTCTGAGGCCGTCAGGAGCTCAGCGTGAACTGCTGCTGAGGTCCATCGCCGCTGAAGGCGTAATCACGTCGCTCTGATAAAAGAAGCTGTTATATGGACGTCTGAAACGACTTCAGGGCAAAAATGAAAGTCCATCATCTTAAAACTGTTCAGCGCTGACAAGCTGAGCTGACGTGATTTCATATTTGACTTGTGAGGAGCTTGCAGGTGTAACATGAGGAGGTACATTTGAAAAGAAAATCGAGCGTAGTCAAGCAAAACACAAGGATGAACACCGAAGCCATATATACAGATATACAGTAATAACGGATATGATTTATTGTACTATTGTGTAAGCCAAGGGGAAGGAATCATCGTAAAAGTTGGAGTGCCTCAGGGGTGGGTTACAGGTCCGATGACATTCCAGGAAACGGAAAAAAGCTAAAAAGTTGTTTTTTTTCTCTCTCACATTTCTAATAACTTTCATTAAAACTACATGAAAAGTGTTCAAACGAGTTATATTCTGTATCACACGCCTCTTCAGTAGATGTTTTATCATTATCCAGGGTCACTGCGCTAAATTATTTATTTAAAAAAAATCTATAGTCAGTGCATACAAAGAAAGATGATAAAGGGAACGGAAAGATGTGGGGTTAAATAAAATCCTTTCTTTTTGCCCACTCATTGCTACATAAGCTAGAAATGAGCTAGCAGGGCTGAAAATAATAACACCCCTGAAGGATCTTATGAGGATCAAACTCACAGAAGCAACAAAATAATGAAAGTGTGTATGAGTCTCACCTGACCTCTCGCTCCGTCTCAGTTTCGGGATGATCCATGACGGAGAGGGGAATCCCTGCAGGAAGGCGGAGGGGAACATCATGTCTCCCACTCTGGCGGGGAATAACGGCGTGTTCTCCTGGTCGTCCTGCAGCCGCCAGTACCTCAACCGCTTTCTGGGGTAAGAGTGATGTTCACTCACTCACACACACACACACACACACACACACACGAGAGGAGAGGTAATGTTATGCATGTGTATGTGTGTTGTTCACAGCACAGCTCAGGCCTCGTGTTTAGTGGACGAGCCGAAGCTGATTGGTCAGTATAAATACCCCGAGCAGCTCCCGGGGCAGATCTACGATGCAGAAACTCAGTGCAAGTGGCAGTTCGGCTCCAAGGCCAAGACGTGCAGACTCGACTTCGTCAAGGTAACGTCTGATAAACAACGCCGAAAATGAACAAAGTGCGGTCACTAATGTACAGCCAAGACGTCTGAGGTCCTTTCTGTTAGTCTGTCTGTCTGCCTGTCTATCTCTCTGTGTCTGTCTGCCTCTATCTATCTATCTATCTATCTATCTATCTATCTATCTATCTATCTATCTATCTATCTATCTCTCTATGTATCTCTCTGTCTATGTCTCTGTCTCTCTCTGTCTATGTGTCTGTCTGTCTGTCTATAAGTAACTGTTAAGTGTCATGTATAATTCCATGATTAATTGAAGTCTTCACATTCATCAAGTTTAAATTAGTTAATAATTATAAATAAGATCAACTTAAACTGCAATTTTGGTTTGGTTTAAAAACCAATATTAAATAAATATTAAAAATAAATATAAAAACAAAAAATACAGGGAAAAAGCTGGTTTTGTTTCTGTGGTGCTTTAACCAGAAAAATAAAATACTGATAATAATATATCAATATATAGGAGAATGTTGTGTATGTATTTAATAATAATAATAATAATAATAATAATAATAATAATAATAATAATAATAATAACAATAATGATAATAATGGTGATGACAAACAGAAGGAAGAGTTAGTTGGTTAGTTTGGTTTTTGTGGACATAAAGAAATTAAACAAACAGACAAAAATCCTACTCCTTTGCCTTTTTGCATTTCTAAAAAACTATTTTCTCTCGAAACTGAAGTAAATTTTCAGAGGCGTGGACTCACACAGCTGACTCGCAAATCTGACTCGGTTCTCCTCACGGCTCAAACATTCAAGTTTTTCCTCAAACTCATTCTATGTAAAAAGTAATAAAATAAATGTGCCAGATAAATGAATAACGGTCAGCAGCACCTGCTTCTGTGATACGCAGCACTTTAATGAACTTTTTCAATGAATCTTTTTCCCCCAAGTTAGCTTGATCTAGTTTTATTTAAATCTCGCTAGCAGCAGCGCTCTTCATCGCCAACACCCAGAGTCACAATCCCAGTGCCGGCTCCCACGTCCCGGGCCAACAGAAGACCTGCTCGCTTCCTCCGTCAGCTCAGCGTCTGATTCACGCATTCACATGTAAATGCCGAGTGCTTCAACACTGAGGCGCTGTGTATTAAGTCTTGGGAAGCGGATCGGTGTGGGTTATTTTGCAGGATTAGCCGCTACGCTACAGCCTCTTTCTTTCAAGGTCTTTGTGTGGTGTTTTTTTGGTAGCGACTTCCCAGGAAAGCAGCTGTACATCTTAATTTAGTGGGATTGTGTACGGTGACGCCCAGCGATGTTGTTTTCTTTTTCCCGCCGAGTTGTGTGTCCTGGTCACGTAGCGTCCGGGGGAGTAATTAGCGGTGCTAACAACACTGGATTAGCGTGCTTGGGATGGCTTCAGGATAAAGAAGATGCTAGGAAAGTTTACACAGACCCTGTGGTTCTTCCTGTTCTAGAAAAAAGAGGAGATTTTTTTTTTTTTTTTTTACAGACAGATTCATTCAGTTCTAGAAACTAAAACATATGAGTGGCTGCTTGTTTCTCTGATGATTATCATAAAGCCTAATATTATTATTATTAAAATTATTAGTAAATAATTATCTTCATTTCACTGCGCTGTTTGTTTTTAATCACTTGGATTTGCCTCGAGGTATGAGAAAGGGGGCGGAGCTTCCAAGGGGTCAGTTCATATCAGAGAGTCCAAAACACACAGAGGCAACTGTCAATCATTCCAGAGTCACATGTCCAGAGAGAAACTGTGAACGAGGGGAGAGAGAGAGAGAGAGAGAGAGAGAGAGAGATGAGAAGATCTGATTGGTTAAGGGCAAGAGAGGGGGTGGGGTTAATGCTCTTAGTGCTCTTCAATTACTTTAGAATAAATATTAATTATGGATAAATTCACTCACTAGCTTAGAAAATCCAATTTAATCCAAGCTGTATCGTGCTAGGTTAATGTGTGTGTGTTTCTGTGTAGGATATCTGTAAGTCGTTATGGTGCCACCGGGTGGGGCATCGGTGCGAGACCAAGTTCATGCCCGCTGCTGAGGGAACGACATGCGGAGCAGACATGGTGAGTGACAGTGTCAGCTTTGACCTCATGCACAAGTCAATTAAGCAAAAGTTGTGGCACACCCTCATCCAAAGGCTGCAACATCCTACAAGTGAGGAGGTAATGGAATTAGGAGGCGGGGCTAGCGGTATTGTTTGATGCTGATTGGTTCTAATGTACTGAGAAAAACTGTAAATATAAGCGGATAAATAGCACGAGGTGTTGTTTAATTATGTAAACCAAGTTTAATCGATACATCAACTTTTACACTTATCTGTTTAGGAGGCAATTAAAACACACTCCCCCCCCACACACACACACACACACACACACACACAACACACACACACACACAGAACTGATGTTAAACAGTGTGGCTTGTGTTTCTTCTGCATACAATAATAGCAAGCGATTTGCAGCGTGTGTGTGTGTGTGTGTGTGTGTGTGTGTGTGTGTGTGTGTGTGTGTGTGTGTTGGCTTGGCTCAGCACTATTCTCCAGGTGAAGCGCTGGACTCCGTCCCAATCCAACACACTCCAAGATCCTTCTACAGATACACACTCTGTTGTCTCCCAGAAACACTCTCCCTCCTTCCCTCCCTCTCTCTCCCTCCTTCCCTCCCTCTCTCTCTTTCTCTCTCACTTTCTCTCTCTCCCTCCTTCCCTCCCTCTCTCTTTCTCTCTCACTTTCTCTCTCACCCGCCTTCTCTCCCTCTCTCTCTTTCTCTCTCACTTTCTCTCTCTCCCTCCTTCCCTCCCTCTCTCACTTTCTCTCTCTCCCTCCTTCCCTCCCTCTCTCTTTCTCTCTCACTTTCTCTCTCTCCCTCCTTCCCTCCCTCTCTCTCTTTCTCTCCCTCCTTCACTCTCTTTCTCTCTCTTTCTCTCTCTCTTTTTCTCTCTCCCTCCTTCCCTCCCTCTCTCTCTTTCTCTCTCACTTTCTCTCTCTCTCTCTCCTTCCCTCCCTCTCTCTCTTTCTCTCCCTCCTTCACTCTCTCTCTCTTCTCTCTCTTTTTCTCTCTCCTTCCTTCCTTTCCCTCCCTCTCTCCCTTCCTCCTTCTCTCTCTCTCTCTCTCTCTCTCTCTCTCTCTCTCTCTCTCTCTCAAAAACCCCCCCACACACACACACACACACACACACACACACACACACATAAATAATTCTATAACACATTAGAACACTAAAACTAATCATAACCTTTTGTCATAAATCTGACTCTGATTAAATAAAACACTGACAAAAGAAGAAATAGAGTATGCTAAAAAAAACAGATCATTGTTGGTACGCTTTTCTTACTTGTATAAACATATAAAACATCGCCTGACTGTCTTTTCTGTCTCATTACCCATAATGCAGTGGTGTCGTAAGGGGCAGTGCGTGAAGTTCGGGGATCACGGCCCAAAGGCGGTTCATGGCCAGTGGTCAAGTTGGTCTGATTGGTCGGATTGTTCCAGAAGCTGCGGGGGCGGAGTTATGTATCGGGAACGCTCTTGCAACAGTCCCAGGTAAATATTTATTTATTTGCTTTTTATTTATTTATTGTTTATAAAATATTATTATTTATAAAATATAATTTAAAAAAATAACAATTTCTATTTTTATGAATTTAATAAATATCGAGCTAAGCATAACAAAATGTATAAAATGGTATGTTGTAGGTTATTATTTTGTGTTAATTAAAAAAAAAAAAATCAGGTGATGTTCATCATTAGGTATTTAATTATTAGTTATTATTTTTATTATTTGCTAATAATTCTAATGAAAAACTATGGAAGATTAATGACATTTTTGTCCATTCTAGCCGTTGTATTATGTTTTGTATTTATGTTTTACATCTTGATACAGCCTTAAAACACTCAGAGAGAATATTATTTCTACTTTTTATTTCTTTTTGTTTTTTCTTTTAATTCTTTAAAAGTCCACACAAGCTTTAAAGAGAAATTTTATTCCACACACACAGAGGTATTTAAAGTATTTGTCCTCTTGCAGATCTTTCAGGAAGTCCTTCAGGTTTTAATTAAGATTCAGGAGTTTTAATATTTAATAATTAATATTGTGTTCAGTTTTTATATCCAGAGCTTTATAACTATGTACATCAGTAACATATTTATTAAAATGCATAAAAACTCTGATTTTTATCTCTGACTTTCAGATTTCATCTTAAAACACACGATAAAAACAACAATCTGTACAAAAAAACCCTCAGAGCTCCGTGATCACGTTTCAGTCTGATGTTTTTAAAGCGTCTGATCTGGACGATGCTCAGCCGCTGTAAATCTGTGAGACTTCACACTGCGATTTAATTAAAGATAAATCCTTTGATTTAATATTTAGTTTCTGTAAAGATAGAAACTAGTCAGAAAAAAATCACTAAAGGCCTCTTAAAAAAATTTTTACAAGTATTTTTTTTACATTTTAGGCTCACAGGAATTAAAACTAAAACTGTGACTGAATGAATCAAGTACTTTTTTTATTCTTTTTTTTTGTTTTTAGCATTTTTAGACTTTTTTTAAGCATTAGATAAAAAAATAGGGCTAATTTGAGAAAGAAAATATTTATTTTTTTTATTTAAATAGTGAACATGTATTGAGTATCATCAGATATTTATTTTTTTTTTTTTTCAGAATTTTTTTGTACATTCTAAAAACAATAGTAAATTCATTAAGAATCTAAAATGGAGTATATATATAATATTGAAGGACAAATATGAATTCCTACTTTTATTTATTTTATTTTTATTTATTGATTAATTGTCAATACTGAGTAATTAATTAATTAATCAGTTAAAAATGCATATGTTTTTTATAGATTGATTAATTGTCAATGCTGAGTAATTCATTAATTAATTAAAAATGGAGTATATTTAAATATTCATGAACAAATATGAATTCCTACTTTTATTCATTTTATTTTTATTGATAGATAATTATCAATATTGAGTAATTATTAATTATATAAGTAATTAATTCACGAATTAAGTAATTAATAAATTGATCAATTAATTGATTAATTACAGTTGAATATATTTAAATATTGACGGACAAATATGAATTCCTATTTCCTATTATTTTCTTGATTATCAATATTGAGTAAATCATTGTTAATAGTGTCTAATTAATTAACCAATTAATCAATTAATTGATTAATTAATTAAATCAGCCCTGTGTAGAATATAGACTCAGGATTGAACTGGATTTAATAACTGAATGATTCTGAATGTGTTGTGTTGGTGCAGGCCGCAGCACAGTGGGAGATTCTGCCAGGGTTCGAGTCGACTGTACCAGCTGTGTAACACCGGGCCGTGTCCGCGTGATGCCGTGAGTTTCCGAGCGCAGCAGTGCGGCGAGTACAACAGCAAACCGTTCCGAGGCTGGTTCTATAAATGGAAACCCTACACCAAAGTGGAGGGTAGGCATGACTCCTCAGATCCAATCTGTGTCTGTGTGTGTGTGTGTGTGTGTGTGTGTGTGTGTGGCATCGTCATGGCGACCTGTTTGCTTGGTGAAAAAAATAAATAAAATTTGCAGTTTGTGCCAAACGTTTAGCCGTAACGCTGCTTCACTGCACCGCGCTGCACCCGAGGCATAATGAGCGTGATTTAGTGTTTAGACGTGTAGCTGCTCGCGCTGACGGATCATTAAAGCAGCTTCAGGGAAGCATATTACCTCAAAACACACACACACACACACACACACACACACACACACACACACACACACACACACACACACAGAGGAAACAGAGTATCGTGTAGGTTTCAGAGTTGACAGAATTCTCCATTCTGATTAGTCGCAGGTTATAACAAAATTCTAAAATCTCGTTTCCATAGCAACAGCTGGTTTACACCGTTGTCATGGTGAAGTTTTTTTTTAGGGAAGGAGTCTCCAGTGTCAGTGCTTGCTTTCTCACAGACTCTTTATTCCTCAGGGTTTTGTTGTGTAGTCAGATATTTGTTATTTCTCGGTATGATGACAGAGCTGATGATGTAAGAGACGATCCTCGCCTCACTTCCTGTCGTTTATTCAGGAGAATGATGACTGATGGTTTGTGAAGCTTCCTTTCAGCTGTTTCACAGTGTGATGTGATTCTTTCACCACCTGCACGGTGCGCCAGTGAGCTGTGTGTTGTGGTGTGTTGCGTTATCGGTTTCATTGGGTGTTGTGGTGTGTGTTTTCTGTTGTATGTTGTGTTGTGTTATGTGGTGGTTGTGTTGCATTGTGTGGCATGTGTGTTATGAGTTGTGGTTTGTTGTGTAGTGTGTTATGCATTATTGGTTTGGGTGTGGTGTAGTGTGTTGTGTGTTTTCTTATGTTGTCAGGTTGTGTGATGTTTGTTGTGTTGCATTGTGCTGAGCTGTGTTGTATATTATGTTATGAGTAGTGGTTTGTTGAGTTGTGTTGTATGTTGCGTAGTGTGTTGTGGTGTGTGTTGTTTGTTGTGTTGCATTATGCTGTGTGTTGTGTAGTGTGTTATAGGTTGTGTTGTATGTTGTGTACTGTGTTGTGGGTTTTCTTATGTTGTTATGGTGTGTGTTGTTTGCTGTGTTGCATTGTGCCATGTTGTGTGTTATGAGTTGTGGTTTGTTGTGTTTTGTGTGTTGAGTTGTGGTGTGTTGTATATTGTGTTATGAGTTGTGCTTTTCTGTGTTGTATGTTGTGCTCTGTGTTTTGTGTTTTGCATTATGTGTTGTTGTGTAATGTGTTGCATGTTTTGTATGTTGTTGTGTAGTGTGTAGTGTGTTGTTATCACTCAGTCAGTGACTGATGACTTATTTTTCCTCCCTGGGGTTTAATCCTGATATTAAAGCTCTGATGTGATTCATTTCTCTTCCTCCTCTTCCTCCCCCCCCCCTCCTCCTCCTCCTCCTCTTCTTCCTCCCCCTCCTCCTCCTCCTCCTCCTCCTCCTCCTCCTCCTCCTCCTCCCCCTCCTCCTCCTCCTCCTCTTCCTCCTCCTCCCCCTCCTCCTCCTCCTCTTCCTCCCCCTCCTCCCTCTCCTCCTCCTCCTCTTCCTCCCTCTCCTCCTCCTCCTCCCTCTCCTCCTCCTCCTCTTCCTCCCCCTCCTCCTCCTCCTCTTCCTCCCCCTCCTCCTCCCCCTCCTCCTCCTCCTCCTCCCCTCCTCCTCCTCCTCTTCTTCCTCCCCCTCCTCCTCTTCTTCCTCCCCCCCCGCCTCCTCCTCCTCCTCCTCAGATGAAGATATCTGTAAGCTTTACTGCATCGCAGAGGACTTTGATTTCTTCTTTGCGATGTCCAGCAAGGTGAATGACGGCACGCCGTGCTCCGATCTCACGCCAGATGTGTGTATCGACGGGGTGTGTGAGGTACGGCTCTGAAAAATTCTTCCTGTTTCTCTTCATTTCATTTTCTTCTATTCTTCTTCTTCTGTTCCTTTTCCTCTGCTCTTCTTCCTCATTTCCTTTTCTTCTGTTCTTCTTCCTCTGCTTATTTTTCTTTTTCCCCCTCTTCTCTTGCTGTATTCCTTTTCCTCCTCTTTTACTTGTCTTCCTTCATCCTCTTGAGATGAGCACAAGACCGGTATAATCCACTTCCTGTGTTTATTCTGTTTTTCTGCAGGTGGTGGGATGTGATGAGGTTTTGGGTTCTGGTGCTGCTCTGGACGTTTGCGGCGTGTGTAAAGGAGACAATTCTACCTGCAGACTCTTCAGTGGCCGCTACGACTTACAGCATCGAGCCAATGGTAAAGTGACCACACGACTCACTCGCACCACTCAGCTCTGATTGGTCGGAGCTGCGGTGAGGGGCGGGGCTTGTAGCTCTGATCACACATGTGAATAAGAATGATGTGTTCCTGTCTCTAGAGTACTACCCAGTGGTGACGGTTCCTGCAGGAGCTCGTAGTGTCCGTGTCCAGGAGCTGGAGTTCTCCAGCAGTTATCTGGCGGTTCGAGGACAGAAACGAGGCTCTTATTTCTTGACATCTGATTGGACGGTGGACTGGCCGGGAAAATTCAACTTCGCTGGAACCACGTTTGTGTATCAGCGCTCGAGCAACCAACCCGAGAGCCTGTACGCCCCAGGACCGACCAATCAGACGCTCGTATTTGAGGTGTTTTTTTTTAAATACAAACATTTGCAAGATTTCTGACTTTGAACCTTGTTTTCATCAACAAACTGAACCAAAAAAAATAGATTTACTAAGAACATTTTTGCTCATTTTCTTCCTAACTGAGTGCATTCACAATTCCCCTGTAGCCACGCCCCCACAATACCATAAAAGGCAAAAAGCTCACAGAGAGCTAAAACACAGCAGTTTGGACAGCCGTCCTGCTGCAAACCGCAGGTTTATACTGTATAATGTGTTTCTATAGCAACAGCTCGTCCATGTGAGCCACAAAGTTTTCTGTATAGATAAATGTGTTTATTTTTCATTTATGGAAGGAGTCTCCAGTGTCAATGCCTTGTAACATCTTCAGGACAGAGGAGTTTATGCTTTGTGGATTCTCTGGGATTGATTTTGTTTTATTAAATTCAAAAGAGAAAATTAAGAGAGGATGGCGAGGGGAACGGACATTTATAGCTACTGTAATGTAACAAATGTAACAATAAATGGATAAAAATTGTAATTAATTAGACTGTTATATGAGCAGAAGACCTCAGGATCCGGTCTGATTATTTTCCTGTTACAGCACAACACAGAGGGGTTTATTTCTCACGTACACTGATCAGCCGTAACATTATGACCACCTGCCTAATATTGTGTTGGTCCCCCTTTTGCTGCCAAAACTGCCCTGACCTGTCGAGGCATGGACTCCACTATATCCCTAAAGGTGTGCTGTAGTATCTGGCACCAAGATGTTAGCAGCAGATCCTTGGGTCCTACCTTGCAACTTACAGGACTTACAGGATACTTTTGATAGATACTGACCACTGCAGACCGGGAACACTCCACAAAACTGCAGTTTTGGAGATGTTCTGATCCAGTGGTCTAGCCATCACAATTCGGCCCTTCGTCAAACTCGCTCAAATCCTTACGCTTGTCCATTTTTCCTGCTTCTAACACATCAACTTTGAGGACAAAATGTTCACTTTCTGCCTAATATATCCCACCCACTAACAGGTGCCATGATGAGGAGATCATCAGTCTTATTCACTTCACCTCTCACTGCTCACAGTGTTATACCTGATCTGTGTATTACACAATATATATGATAATCATGTGACCTGTACAGGACAACACAACCTGGGACAGGTTTTATTCATGTGAGAGCACGGGAGCAGGAATAAAGGAACTCTCACACACAGTTAGTGAAGTACAACATCTGTAAGAACGGGAGGATAAACACGGACATGCTGCTGAGCTTCTGAAATGGTTCTGTCCAGACCAAACATTCATTCTGGTTTGTAGCTGCTTGTGGTCGAGTTAAGCGGGGTCACTCGAGTGCAACGTGGTACTGGAGCCTGGCATCTTGTCCAGCACATACTCTCTCTCTCTCTCTCTCTCTCTCACACACACACACACACACACACACACACACACACACACACACACACACACGGCCTTGTTTTTCTCACAGCTGTGTGCGTAAAAGCAGCATAAGCATTGGTGGAAAATAAAACCAACTTCTAACTTCTCTAAAGTCTGATTTTTAACATCTCACCTGTGTGAGAATCACCTCTAGAGCCCATGGAGGCACCACACACACACACACAGACACACACAGACACACACACGTCCATCCCCCCACTCTGTATGTAAAACCTTGTCGCTGAACTTGATCCCAGTTCAGCTTTAGCGTGAAGCTAAGCTGCTAATCTGACGGAGCCTGCTGTGCTCGGCCGGACTGAAGAGTGTCATTGTGTGTTTTGTGAGCGAGCTCGGAGATAATCTGACAGCTGCTTCCTGTTAAACGTGAACATACTCCCAGTTCAGAGCGATCGAGCAAGGGGGAAGGTGTGGTGTGTAGACTTAATCTCTGCTTTGGGGATTGGTTGAGAATATGATCTAAACTAATCTAATAATACAATTGGGAAATTTCTTAAACATTATCCTTTAAAAGTGCATTATGGGAGTTTCACGTCGTTTGAGCTACTTACTTCCTGCAGTGCATTGTGGGGAATTCGGAAACATGCTGGATATTCTTCAGAGTGTCTACAGATGTGACCATAAGTTCCTGTAAGATCAGGAACAGAATTCCCGGGAAGAAACATTCCCGATTTATGGTTGTAGCGATTAGGATCGCTTCACACGGGATGGGTGTGTCAGAAAAATGGGCGTGTCTAAATGTGAATGATCCATTCCATGATTAAAAGTGTTTGATTGTTATTAGGTCACATGACCATTACATGTACTGTATGTATATATCAATGAGCTGTTGCTATAGAAACGATAATGCTATTGGAATCAGATCAAGGGCACTAAAACAAAACGTCACTTCCAAGTGTTCTCTGTATAATTTATTATCTGCGACCGCATTGTCACTGTGTTCCCTTCAGGCTAAAGGTTGCCAGATTGTACAAGGGAAAAAATCCCCAAACTTTAAGAATAGAACAAAGCCCCTGTTCTTTCTGGACTTTTCCACTCCATTAGAGCCAAAACCTCGGGCAGTGTGCCGTGACCCTGGCTCAGGTCTAGTGGACTTCCTTCTAGGCTCTGTCCCGAATCCGAGTCAGGGAGGGGTTTTGGAGGACCACCCACCTGATCCGCAGGACAGGGGACAGACGATAAAGATGTCACTGTGGCTGACTCTCACTCGGGCGTCTTCCCACGTCTGACCTCCGTGTGCAGGAACACTGAGGGATTTTTCTAAAAGTGGCACATGGAAATTTGGAAATGAAGCAGCTGGTGTGTGTGAATGAGATTTTCACACAACATCAATACATCTTCTGTTGATGCTACGCCACACCGCTTCTGGACTTAGCTACTCCTGAACAAACTCTGATTTCTCATTTCCTTTGCATATAAAAGGGGGCGGGGCTAATAGCATATATATCATATCACCCAGTGAGTGAAAGCTAATCAGGAGAATAAAAGATAGCTTAGAAAGCTAATGTGGGACAGCTAATCCGGTGAGTCGATGCTAACCAAAAGCTAACACAGTGAAAGATTGCTAACCAAGCTAGTGAGTGACAGCTAAGCAAGCAGGGCTAAAAATCTATCCTAGCAAGTTTAACAGGTAACTGGACAGAGAGGGACAAAAACTAGCAAAAGAAAAAGAGCAAAACATTAACGTAGCAAGAATAAAAAAGTGAAAGCTTACCTGTGAACCTGAGTGTGTGAAAGTTAACCTAGCGAATAAAAAGCTAACCTAGCATGTGTTACTGCTCTGTAACTGTATGATCCTGTCCTTGAGCAGCATCTGTCAATCAAGTATCTCATTTAAATATTAGGCCACACCCATTATGACAGTCTGATCTTCAGTGTTCAATGTTTTTACTGTGTGTTTGTGTGTGTGTGTGTGTGTGTGTGTGTGTGTGTTTCACAGATCCTTGTCCAGGGTAAAAACCCAGGGGTGCTGTGGGAATACACACTTCCTCTACAGGAAAAAAAACACACCTACACGTGGAGAGTGATCCGATCGGACTGCTCCGCCTCATGTGCAGGAGGTAAGAGCGTGTGCGTGTGTGTGTGTGTGTGTGTGTGTGTGTGTCAGAATGAAAGGTCGCTTGTGTGCATGTACATGAGGGTTGTGGGAGGTGTATGTGTGTGTGTGAATGGAAAGTGAATGGTGTGTGTGTGTGTGTGTGTGTGTGTGTGTGTGTGTGTGTGTGTAAGAGAGACAGGGTTTTGCCCAGATGGATCAAAAGCACCTTTGTGAGCAGGACAAATGCAACCCGTCCTCCTGTCCAACTTCCCCACCACACACAACTTCATTAACTCAAGAAAGAGAGAGCGAGAGCGAGAGAGAGAGAGAGAGAGAGAGAGAGAGAGAGAGTGAGTGTGAGTGTGAGTGAGGAGTGAGTGTGTATGTGTGTGTTCTTTACATTTTCTTGAGGGCAGTTTTAGTAAAATTACTGATTTAGTGCCCTAGTTCCATAAAAGTGAGAAAAACCTTTCCTGAAATGGTACTTCTGGTGGAAACACACCCAGAGTTCCAGAGCAGGTTCTGATAGAAACACTGGGTTCTCCTGGCTTTTTCTTACGCTGCAGCCTAGTGGGTTTAGTTGAAATGTACAAACTCAGGTTTTTTTGGAGGGCTGGACTGGTGTACAATTCCAAAATTTCTTAAAAACATTCCTCTGGTAGTAACAGACCTAAGCTCCTGAGTTCCAGAAAGTTCCTAAAAGGGTCCATCTGCTTGGTTCTGGAGGAAAACTACCCAAAGTGTATCAGTGCAAATACTGAATACTGAAGCTGATCATTTAATCTAATAGTATTTAAGTGACATGATGTGTGTGTTTGTGTGTGTGTGTGTGTTTCAGGTCGTGTGTCGGTGAAGGCCGTGTGTGTGCAGGATGAACAGGCTCAGGTGAACTCCTCACTGTGTGACTCTCACAGCAGACCTGCTCTGGCATCTCAGCTCTGTAACACACAACCGTGTCCAGCCAGGTAACACACACACATACATACACACACACACACACACTCACATTTGTTTGTCAGTCTATAAAGTAATCCAGACATTACAAAGCATTGCATCAAGAACAGGGACTGGTGCTGTTTTCTGCCCCTCTTCTCCTTTTTTATCTTTCTTCCATTTCACTTCCTGTCCTCTCCTTTCCTGTTCCCTCAATCTCTCTTATTGTCTTCTATTTTCTGCTGCCTCTCACCCTTCTCTCTCATTATTCCGATCCTCTCATTTCCTCAATCTGTTATTCTTCCTGTGTTCTCTACTTCCTTCTCATTTCCTTTCTTTTCCTCTTCTTCACATCTCTCCTTTACCTCACTTCTCCACCCCAATTTGCTGTTCTTTCTCCTTTTTTTCTCCTTTATGTTTCTTTCCTGTTTCTCCACCTGTCAGGTTTCCAGCTCTTCCTCTTCATCATCTCACCTTCTCTTTTTTTCTTCTCCTTTCATTCTGTTTTTTTTTTCACTTCTTGTCTTATATACTTCTCCTTCAGTTTGTCTTCTTCCTCAGCTCCCGTCGTCTTCTACTCAATCTTGTTTTTCAGATGCTCCTTTTGAGGAACCGTTAAAGGTTCTCCGTCTCCCTATCACAGGAACCGAAGAACTATAGAATGAACCTTCTGATTTAATTAAACTTTATTCTAAGCATGTCCGTCTTCTTCCCTCTCCATTTGTTTTCCAAAGAAAACAGGATTAGTGTAAGTTCTAGACGAGCCCAGTATACTCTGCCAATCCCAAACCAAAGTCGCCCCCCCCCCCCACACCACTAGCTTTCCTCAAGTCTACAAGAGGATAGAAATAGAAAGCAAAGAACACAGTTCCAGAAGAAAACCTTTCCAATAATTCCAAAGAGTTTATGATTTAAAGTGCTGTTAAAGCCACGAGAACTGAAACCCTGTTGTAGAAGGTTTATGCTAAAAAGTCATTAAATCCTGTGGCATTGTGTTTTGGAGAGAGGAGTGAAAGATATTCTGGAGAGGTGAAGTGAGGAGGAGAGTGTAGAGAATAAAAGAAAGTTATTTAAAGCATTTTGTTAGCTGTGAAACACGGTGGTGGTGCCGTAGGACTTCGCATCTTCGCTGAAGTTAAAGTAGAGAAACCTTTAAATTTACTTAAGGGATATTAAAGTTTTAAAGAAAACATTGCACGCTGATTTTAGTTCCGGATGACGAAAAATGAAAGAAAACGTTAGCTAAGATGAACTAACAACAGCTTTATTCCTAATTTTTCAAATCTTTCGCGAACATGAGCAGAACTCACATTATTAGGAACACCTGTACACCTGCTCGTTCATGCAGATATTCAATCCTGTTTTTTCACCCAACTCTTGAGACTGTTCTGTAAAAAATCCCAGCAGGAGATCATCAGATTCTTAAACCAGCCCGTATCCATGCCAAGGTCACAGAAATCAGACTTTTCTCTTGTTTCTGATGTTTGATGTGAACATTACCTGAAGCACTTGACCTGAATCTGCATGAGATTATACACTATATTGCCAAAAGTTTTGGGATGTCTGCCTTTATATGCACACGAACTTTGATGACATCCCATTCTTAATCCGAAGGGTTCAGTATGGACTTTGCTTCTATAACAGCTGCAACTCTTCTGGCAAGGCTTTCCAAGAGGTTTAGGAGTGTGTTTGTGGGAATTTCTGACCATTCCTCATGAAGCGCATTTGTGAGATCCAATAGAATCCAGTGATGACGTGCTTTACACCCCTGCATCCGACGCTTCGCATTGCACTCTGTGATGTAAGGCTTGGATGCAGCTGCTTGGCCATGAAAACCCATTCCATGAAGCTCTCTACGCGGTGTTCTTGAGCTAATTTGTAGGCCACATGAAGTTTGGAGGTCTGTAGCTATGGACTCTGCAGAAAGTTGGCCATTTCTGTGCACTGTGCTCCTCACTCTGTGATTTTACGTGGCCTACCAATTTCTTCCTCTTTGTTATAACACCACTAGCAGTTGAGCGTGGAATATTTAGTAGTGAGGAAATTTCACAAATGCACTTATTGCACAGGAGGAAACCTATTACGGTACCATGCTTGAATTCACTGAGCTCCTGAGAGCGACCCATTCTTTCACAAATGTTTGTAGAAGCAGTCTGCATTCCTAGGTGCTTGATTTTATACACCTGTGGCCATGGAAGTGATTGGAACGCCTGAATTCAATGATTTGGAGGGGTGTCCCAAAACATTTGACAATATAAGTGTACATTGTGCTGCTGCCATGTGATTGGCTGATTAGTGAGATCTGCATGAATTTAGATGTAACCATGCACATTTAAAGGAAATAAAACATGGCCTTAAATAGAGCCTTGAGGTGAGCACATGTAATAGAAACTCAAAATAAAGTAACTGAACACAGACATTTTAAGTTAATTTTAATTCATTAAAATTCTCAGGTCAGTTTAATCTATTAAACCCATGATTAATTAATGTTATTTATTCATGTATTATTTATATCTATATCTATATCTATATATATATATATATATATATGTAATAAATCAGCTTAACAGATATTTTTGAATGATGTTATTACTTTAAATGCTATTTTAAGAACTGCATATAATTTGTTGTAGTTTTTGACTAATTTGTTGACCAGTCTATTCAAACATCAAACATTTCAGTTCCTTGTTATTAAAGAAAACAGAGAAACAACAAAAACTCTCTCCATATCACTTACAAGCTGAACTATAATTATACTAAATGTTAGAATCGTCCTGTATTGAGTATATTATACGTTATTGACCATTCAGATCCTCTCGATCGTACATCTTCGGTATAAAGATGAACCCAAATGGCCTGCGGAGGTTTGGTAGCCCTTCAACTGCTCTTAAACTTACAACTGCTTCCAAAACCACAAACTGTTCCCCAGCATGCACTAAAAATTCACCCTTCATCCCACTGGGTGACCAGCGGCAGCTTGGATTTCATCTGACCGGTGGAAATTGCTCTGCGAGCATGCCCAAGCGCATTATTTTGGGCCAGTGCTGTAGCCGTGCCAGCGAAGAGGAATGGGTGCTGAAGAATGCGCACGCAGCCGGCAATCCGTCAAAGTCAACTCGAACATGCTTTCAGTTTAATTGCATACCTCGAAATATTCAAGTTATTGGAAGGTTCCAGAAATATTACAGTACGATTACAGCAGAACTCCAGAGCGGTTTTGCTGGGAGGCAGACACATTGTCGTTTATGTGGTGAGAAGAGATTAGGGCCAAGAAAATATGAGGATTGGTGGTGCAACGGCTTCAGTTTCTTTCCCTCGATGCAAATTGCAGTTTAGCTCTTTTTTTTTTTCCAAAGACGTGGTCTGATAGACCTCGACCCGAGTCCTCGCCCCGTTCTTCTGGTGGACGATGCGGTTTGCTCTAATCTCCTCATGTTCATGGAGCTCAGATCTATTTAAAAGCTTTCTTTCATCCCTAGCCAAAACACTCGCAGATACCAGAATGCTAAAGTTATCTTAGATTAGAAACGCTCTGATGGACAAACACGTCTGGGTTTTTTGTCTGGGGCGATTTAAAAGATCTTTACCGGGAAAGGGAAGAGGACGTATTCTGAATGGGAAAGGTTCTAGTGGTTCTAGCACAACTGCACTGTGAAAAAATAGCAAGTGATGCCTTAAAAAACAAGCAATGAAGCAGTTAGATATTTAAAAGCAAAATCTTTAATAAGAGACGTAATGTACGCCAAGATGAAAGATTTTAGCTGAGTTTGGAATCAGACACCTCATGAAGGACCAAGTATAAAGTAATAATGATCGTCTTTTTTCCATTTATCTAAAGAAGGTTCTTTGTTGCCATTTTGGTCTTTTTTAAGGTTTCAACAGAAAATACAGTTAGACAACATCTGCAGAATGTTGTACAAAATTTAAAAATGACTGTATACTTAGTAAAACCATTAAAAAAATAAATTAATTGGGCCTAAAGTTGAGCCTTGGGGTACACCATATATATATATATATATATCGAAGATGAAAACAGGAAGTGAAAATTTTTTTTTTTAGATGTCATACATATGAACATATGTTTTTTGTTTATGTATTAGTTTTCTGAATAGGAACCTGGTGAGATGTATACACTAAAATATGTGGTCTAATGCTGCATTCTATCATCTAGAAGTCATACCTTCCCAAAATCCATGATCTCCTCAGCTCCCAGAGTATAGGAAGTGACATCAAATCAACATAGCTTCATGTATTGTGATCAGTAAATACACCAGCACTTCTTAGCTTTCAGTTCCATATACAGAAGTCAAAAGCAATGCAATTCTGACCTCCGACCTCCAGGGTGGCAGCATTACTCTCTTCGATCCAGTCCAGGAGAGCAATGCTGACCAGTCGTGAGGGCAGTTAGCATGTTTCCTGACAGAGTTATAGATGGCAATCGGTGAAATGACAATTTGGGAGGAAAATGGTTTTCAAAATGTTTTTGTACAGTATTTATGTACTTCATTCTAAAATTTGAAGCTTGTTGCCATGGAGATGCAGCAGGGATGAAGGGGTGGGGTTTTCTGTAAGTTAATAAGTTATTGAGTTAAACCCAACAGAACTCAAGCTGCAGATGTGAATCCTGAATCCTAAATACCACACGTGAGGTCACCGTGAGGCTCTTTAACAAACCCTTAACCTTCATCTGTTTGGCTTTTGAAGCATCTGGCAAATGAATAAATTTACCTTCCAGTACTAACCTTTACCTTTCAGGTCTAACCTTTCTCTCTTACTCTCTCTCTCTCTCTCTCTCTCTCTCTCTCTCTCTCTCTCTCTCTCTTGCTCTCTCTGTGTGTGTGTTAGCTGGTCAGTGAGTAAATGGAGTACATGCAGTGTATCGTGTGGAGTTGGCCAACAAAGTCGCACCATCCGCTGTCTCAGGAAGGTGATGTACCAAAGGGAGGAGTTAGCTCCACCCTCCATCTGCCCTTCACCTGTTCCAGCTCACACACAGCCCTGCAACACACACTCCTGCCCTCCGGAATGGGGTACCGGCTCCTGGTCACCGGTCAGTACACCTACACCTACACCTACACCTACACCTACACCTACACATCTATGGAACACGTATAGGGATGCGGCTTGGGAAAGGAAGATCTTCTACTGCCCTCTGGTGGTGAAATGACACAATCACAATGACACACACACACACACACACACACACACACACACACACACACACACACACACACAATCTGCAAAGCAGTGTGTAAATATCACAATTAAATGGCAAATTTATTATTATTATTATTATTATTATTATTATTATTATTATTATTATTATATTGTCATTATATCAGGCCTATATACATAGGAATTAAATAGGATTACATATATGTATAATCATTTGGCTGTTCTACTTTTCTGTGTGTGTGTGTGTGTGTGTGTGTGCGCGCGCGCACAGTGCTCGAAGACGTGTGGGCGTGGTGTGAGGACACGGAGTGTGTTCTGCCACAGTGTCAGTCACCTGTCTGGTGCTTCTGTTCTCCATGACGGCTTGTGCGAGCTCCAGCTGAAGCCCAAATCTCAGGAGAGCTGCGTGATGAGCCGCTGCCCTAAAAACGAGCGGCTGCAGTGGATCACCACCAACTGGGGAGAGGTACGCTTACGGAACGACGTGTCGATGTGTGCTTTTTGTCCATTTATAGTTACATTCAACGTCCTTGAAAACAAGTCAGTTCTTGTTTTTGCTTACGTTAAAACAGCAGTCTCCCCTCATCTATATTTATTCTCTCTCTCTCTTAAACCACAAAAAAGTGAAAATTTAAAGCTTTACTTCTGACTGGTACTGGAGACTCCTTCCGAAAACACATTGAGCTGCATTACTGTGTAGGAAGCGCTCTGTAAACGTTTAGTTGCTATTTTGTCATGTTCAGTTCTCTGTGAGCTTTTTGCCTGTTATGGAGTGTTGTGGGCGTGGCTAAAAGAAAATCAGCTTGAATGCACTTGCACATACAACTTCACCTGAAATTTATAAAAAGATATTTATTATAACAAGTTATTCGCACTACACTTTAGTTTGATATACAAAGCTAAACTTTATCGAAATGTTATTAGAACTGAAGAAAGTTTCATGAATATTAATTCTGATAAAATGTTTTATAACATACTAGCATTAAAAAATTCTGCTAAAGTAAAATGGTCGACTTTAATCACAGTATTCTTGTGCACTTGCGCAATGAAACCACATTAGAAATAATGATGTAAACATTAAATTAGCGTCTTTCTATGCCGTCTTCCCTCGTCAGTGCTCTGTTTCCTGTGGTGGAGGTGTGAGGAATCGAGAGTTGCGCTGTGCAGAGAGAGACTCTAATGCAGGATTTACAGAATTCCCCATCAGGAGGTGTAGAAATATCCGGAAACCCCACACCGACCTCCAGCAGGCCTGTAATAAAGCGCAGTGTCCTGACCTGCAGCCCCACCTCCCTCCACCCGGCCTGGGGAGAGCAAGCGGTGCCATGGCGCTAGGCTGGTACTCATCACCATGGCAACAGGTATAAAAAAAACTTCTATCCTGTTCTCCGTTTGCATTTATGTCAATGTACATTTCCATTGCTTTATAAATGCAATTGTGTGTTCACGTCATGTCGAAAATTACAGCAATTACAGTAATGGCAGTGATTTGTTCTTTTAACAGAGGATACATTCACTATTCAAGTGGGTAACATTGTGAGGAAACTGTTGCTAGGCAACTGGGAAACGTGGATGCTGAGCGAAAAGTAGCTAGTGGCTGAGACAAAAAAAAAATTAGCGAGGTATCAAGTAGCTGTTAAAATATTAAGAAGAAACAAGACAAGAATGTAAAAAAGATGAACATTAAATGGAATATGTGTGTGTGTGTGTTAGTGTACAGTGTCATGTGGAGGTGGTGTGCAGATGCGCAGTGTTCAGTGTCTGCGACACGGCCGACCCTCATCCGGATGTTTAACACACCACAGACCGGTCAGCTCCAGAGCCTGTAACACACACTTCTGCCCTCCACCAGGACTGACACCAGGACCTGCTCTCAAAGGTACACACACCTGGTTACCATAGTTTTCCACAACCAATCACTCAGCTCCACTGCTCCTCACAGCCAATCACTGATCACCATGGCACCCAAAAACCAATCATTAATCACCACTTTCCCTGACAGCCAATCACTCTTCTACACTGCTCCTTTCATCCAATCACTGATCACCACTTACCCAAATACCAGTCAGTGATCACCACTGATCCTTACAGCCAATCACTCTTCTACACTGTTTTTGACAGCCAACCACTGATCACTACTCTACATAAATACCAATCACTGATCATATAACACCAATCAGGCATAATATTATGACCACCCGCCTACTATTGTGTCGGTCCCGCTTTGCTGCCAAAACAGCCCTGACCCGTTGGACTCATGGACTCCACTAGATCCTTGAAGGTGTGCTGTGGGATCTGGCACCAAGATGTTAGGAGCAGATCCTTTAAGTCCTGTAAGTTGTGAGGCGGGGCCTCCATGGATTGGACTTGTTTGTCCAGCACATCCCACAGATGCTGGATTGGATTGAGAGCTGGAGAATTTGGAGGCGGAGTCAACACCTCAAACTGGTTGTTGTGGTCAGCAAACCATTCCTGAACCATTTCTGCTTTGTGTCACGGTGCATTATCCTGCTGAAAGAGGCCACAGCCATCAGGGAATAGTGTTTCCATGAAAGGGTGTACATGGTCTGCAGCAATGCTTAGGTAGGTACTACATGTCAAAATAACATCCACATGGATGGCAGGACCCAAGGTTTCCCAGCAGAACATTGCCCAAAGTGTGACACTGCCTCCGCCGACTCGCCTTCTTCCCATAGTGCATCCTGGTGCCATGTGTGACTAATCACCATTGTTTCCAAGAAACCAACCATTGATCACACTTACTCCCTAACAGCAAATCACCAATCAGCACTGTTCCTGACAGCCAATCCCTGATTGTTCTTGTTCCTGAATACTCATCACTGTTTAATTTTGTTCCTGGTGAATCACTGACCACCATTTTTCTCGACTGAGATAATCTACAAAGGCACCTGAATATATTTTTATACCATTAGCAAATATACGCATCTATGAATATGTATTATATGCAAACAGGAAATGGCAAGCATTATAAACATTGCTAGCTAATTTCTAGCAAAAAGCAGATATTCATCCCAAGTTGCCGTGAGTCATATGTCGGGATTTGATCAACATTGTTTTTGTTAAGAAAAAGTTCATTAAAAAATTAATAAGTGTGTTAGTTTGGTAAAGTTAATAAAATAATCTCTGTTTTTCTTTCCCAGGAGAGAAGTCATGTGTCGATTACTTCACCTGGTGTCACCTGGTTCCTCAGCACGGCATATGTAACCACCGGTTCTACAGCGAGCAGTGCTGCAGGTCGTGTTCAGTCAAGAAGCTGTAGAGGATTTCCCATGAGCACCCTCTCTGACTCCACCCACATGACCCAAACTGGATTTGGGGAGGATAATAAAACGTACAAAGAAATGGACAAAAAGAAAGCAAGAGGTGTGGAGGCCTGGTTCTTCCTGAAGTACTTGATGGGCAAAAACACTCTGGAGAACAGAGTGAACAGCTCCGTGTTTGTTGGGTTTATGCCTGGACGTTCCGTACTGGACGTTATTCCTGTAAACTGATATTTTTTATTTTATTTTTTTGTGATGATCAGAAGCAAATGTTCTGCTCAGTTTATATTTTTCTTGTATAAATGACTCACTTACTGAGAAGTTTATTTTTACATGAGGATGCCCCAAGCTGATACTGACTGCATTTTTCTTTGATCTGGACTATACTTTTTTATTTTTTGTTTAAAAAAAAAAAAAACAACACTATTTAATTACGTTTATATTAAAAATATTGTTTACTAAACTGTAGGAAAAATAGAGTACACAGCTTAGATTAAACCACAAACTAGCTTTTCTTTTCATTTCTTCCTCTTCATGTACTGTCTAGTATTATAGCTTAGCTACGTTAGCTAACCCACCCTTGTGCTGCTTGTAGCTACTGCTCCCATTGTCACATGTGGGCGTGGCCTATCTGGCTTTTTTAGTTCCTGTAAACAACAATAGTAGCTACAAATAGCTTCTAAAGCTAAATCATTCCAAATAAACAGCACTCTATGAAAAAGTTTTATCTTTTTATCTGATATTAGCTTCGGTTTCAGAACAGATTAGCGAAGCAAAGCTAACTGTACTAGCTACATACACTCCAGAGGCATCAATCATCCCTGCTGAATCCTTCCATAGCTTTATCTCTCTTCGTAATGTCTCTATGGAAATGTAATGAGAAGAGAACTAGATTAAAATAAACGGTTATTTCTAGGAATTCAAGCATCCGGAGAAGCTGTGATTTTTCAAAATGGCTGCCGATTTTTCGTAGATTTAAGCCGACATGTCGTGTCGTGTCATGTGACGTCATCACAACACACATAGATAGTCATTACCAGGGGTCAGCAAACCCACGGCTCTTTCATCCCTCTGCAGCAGCTCCCTGTAGCTTTGAACAAAAAGTGCGGTAATAAATAAAGGCTATTTTATTTATTTTTTTTCCAATGGAATTTCTCTTATTTTCCAGATCGAGGTGGTCTTGTTACATTAAAGTAAAGTGTTTTAATATTTCATCTATCAAAATATGCCTCACATGCTACATGCATTATCGTTCGCCACATGCCAGGTGAATCATTTAGATGCCAGGTGAATCACTTAGAGGCCAGGTGAATCATTTCGATTTTTTGACTCTCGGTAAGCTGACTACGGATAATTCCAAAAAAAAGAGAAAAGTCTCATAAGAAAATAGAACATTTAATGCTTTATGGACAGATTCATTTGCTGGAGATGAACTAAAAATTTGGAAAACAGCAGAGCAAAAAAGAAGCTTTTATTGTCATTTCAACCAAATATATCTGATGCAATACACAGTGAAATGAGACAACGTTTCTCCAGGACCTTGGTGCTACACAAAACAACATACAAAAACATAGAGCTACAAAACAACACAACATAGAGCTACAAAACACCACAATATAGAGCTGCAAAAACATAGAGCTACAAAACACAATATAGAGCTACAAAAACATAGAGCTACAAAACAACACAATATAGAGCTACAAAACACCACAATATAGAGCAACAGAAACATAGAGCTACAAAACACCACCGCATAGAGCTACAAAAACATAGAGCTACAAAACACCACAATATAGAGCTACAAAAACATAGAGCTACAAAACAACACAACATAGAGCTACAAAACACCACAATATAGAGCTGTGAAACACCACAATATAGAGATGCGAAACACCACAATATAGAGCTACAAAAACATAGAGCTACAAAACACCACACTATAGAGCAACAAAATGCCACAATATCGAGCTACAAAAACATAGAGCTACAAAACAACACAACATAGTGCTACAAAAACATAGAGCTACAAAACACCACAATATAGAGCTACAAAAACATAGAGCTACAAAACAGCAGAATATAGAGCAGCAAAAACATGGAGCTACAAAACAACACAACATAGAGCAACAAAACAACAGAGGTACAAAAACAGATCTACAAAACACCACAATATAGAGCTACAAAAACATAGAGCTACAAAACAACACAATATAGAGCTACAAAACACCACAATATAGAGCTACAAAAACAGAGCTACAAAACACCACAACATAGAGCTACAAAAACAGAGCTACAAAACAACACAATATAGAGCTAAAAAACACCACAATATAGAGCTACAAAAACATAGAGCTACAAAACAACATAATATAAAGCTGCAGAAACATAGAGCTACAAAACAACAGAGCTACAAAACACCACAATATACAGTAGAGCTACAAAACACCACAATATAGAGCTACAAAAACATATATCTACAAAACAACACAACATATATCTACAAAACAACATAATATAGAGCTACAAAACATAGAGCTACAAAACAACAGAGCTACAAAAACACCACAACATAGAGCTACAAAACACCACAATATAGAGCTACAAAAACATAGATCTACAAAACACCACAATATAGAGCTACAAAACAACATAGAGCTACAAAACACCACAATATAGAGCTACAAAAACATAGAGCTACAGAGCTACAAAAACATAGAGCTACAAAACAACACAACATAGAGCTACAAAACAACACAACATAGAGCTACAAAACACCACAATATAGAGCTACAAAACACCACAACACAGAGCTACAAAACAACATAATATAGAGCTACAAAACCATAGAGCTACAAAACACCACAATATAGAGCTACAAAATCATAGAGCTACAAAAACCACAATATAGAGCTACAAAACCATAGAGCTACAAAACAACACAACATAGAGCTACAAAACAACATAGAGCTAAAGGCAGACAGTAAGCTGTCCTAGCTACATAAATGTGTTTGAAAAGCAGAATCTCATGCTTGTGGTTTTTACCATTTCAATTATTTTTGGTGGCAAAAATCACAAAACCCTCACAATGTCTTGTGCTGTTAAATCAGAGCTATACTGATCAGCCATAACATTATGACCACCTGCCTAATATTGTGTTGGTCCCCCTTTTGCTGCCAAAACAGCCCTGACCCATCAAGGCATGGACTCCACTAGATCCCTGAAGGTGTGCTGTGGGATCTGGCACCAAGATGTTAGCAGCAGATCCTTTAAGTCCTGTAAGTTGTGAGGTGGGGTCTCCATGGATCAGACTTGTTTGTCCAGCACATCCCACAGATGCTGGATTGGATTGAGATCTGGGGAATTTGGAGGTCAAGTTTACACCTCAAACTGGTTGTTGTGGTCATCAAACCATTCCTGAACCATTTCTGTTTTGTGTCACGTGTCAAAGTAACATCCACATGGATGGCAGGACCCAAGAGTTACAGCTTCATGATCAGTTCACATCTAAATGTTCTTGATCAGAGGACTCCTGATGGGCACTCTTTTAAATTATTTCAGATATCATGTGCATCAACCACCTCACCTCGCCGGACATGTTTACAGTGTCAGCCATGTTGAAATTCCAGTCTCCATGGCAACAGTACAGACTCATGCAGTTCTTTGTTAATTCAGAACTCTAAATGATTAAGTAGTAAGATTCTGCAAAATGATTTGAAATCTGAATTTTAGAGACGTAAGGATGAAGGGACGGTGAGCATTAGCCGCTTCAGAAGATGCTTGATGACCTCTGGAACCTTCTGTATGCTACATCGTGTTGTGGTGCTGTTTTCCATAAGGACATACTGTATTATATTTATACTTATACCCTCTGATCAGTGGTGCAGACACAATAAAATCTCTGTGTCTCCTGAGGTTTTTTCCCCTCCAATTTTCCCAAAATCAAGTAAAATATTCCTCACCGTACAAACATGGTGCTCCTTCAAACTCCTCCAAAATAAAGAAAATCTCCAGAAATCAGTACAGAAAGATCAACAGAGTAAACTCAGGAAAGAGAAACACACAGCAAGAGAAAAACAACAGGAAATGAAACAGCGCTGTAGTGCTGTGGAGATTTTCCCTCTGGTGGACAGGAGATGTATTGCAGGTGGATTAATTAGCTGTGTAAAGTGTCTGAGGATAAAATCGACATCATGTTGGATTTTGTGGAAATGTTTGACACTGACATTTATGAGAAGTCAAAAATAAACAGAAGTTTTGTGACTTCGTGGGAAAGAAACACAGATCAGTCATTAAAAACAAACAAACAAACAAACAAACAAACAAAAAATGTGTCTCATTGCTGAAAAAATCTCATCTCAGTTTTAATGAGAAAACATCAACACAATAATCTCCCTCTCTCTTTCTCTCTCTCTCTCTGTAAACAATAATCTCTCTCTCTCTCTCTCTCTCTCTCTCTCTCTCTCTCTCTCTCTCTCTCTCTGTGTAAACAATAATCTCTCTCTCTCTCTCTCTCTCTCTCTCTCTTTCTCTCTCTCTCTCTGCAGTGCGGGTGTGAATGAGCGAGTGGAGCGTCATGGAGAATCGAGTGATTTCTCGAAACTTTATTGTCTTTGTGGGCAAATAGTTTCATTTATTCGTTTTGTTTGTTTGTGTGATTTGACTGGTTTGTTGGGTGTTGTTTTTGTGTGTGTTAGTGTGCGTGCGTGTGTGTAGCGTCTGTTTCTCGGTAAGGAGTGAGCCGGTATTTCGAAGGTAGATGATAGTGTGTACGAGTCTCTCACACGCCAGCATGGTGTGAGGATTGCGTGCAATGCTAGCGTGGAGTGTGCATTAGCAGTGGGCAAGTCAGTCGGGTACAGCAGCATTTTAGCAGCTTCCCGAATGAACAGTGCAATCGTGTTTTTCTGAACTCTGTGAACAAAGTCAATGAAATCGTAAAGCAGAAAGTAGTTATTAATGATTCCCTTGTAACTGTGCTTCCTCTCAGTACTCCATCGAAAAAAATTATTTTGTCAAACGTTCCTCCATTTTTGAAAAATGACACCATTGCTAAAGAGCTCTCCCGCTATGGCAAACTGGTTACCCCTATAAGGAAGATACACATGGGCATTAAAGCACCTGAGTTACGAAACTCAAAGATAGTTTCTTTTAGGAGACTAGTCTACATGGTGTTGAATAATGGTGTGGAAGAGCTAGACTTGGCAATAAAATTGTGTGTAGATGGCTTTGATTACACGGTTTTTGTGACTACTGATTCTGGCATGAAATGTTTTAACTGTGGTGAAACAGGACATTTGGTTCGTGCATGTCCAGAGAAGGTTAAAATGGACAGGGCGACAGACAGGCAGGCTGAACAGACTAGGACAAAAGTTTGCAGTGGTGACACTGAGGGAGATGGGCCCTCCAGCAGCCGAGTCTGTTCCAGCTGACCATCCTGCAGCTAAGCCCGTAGCTGCTGCCTCCTCCATGCTGGATCCCATCGTGACTGTTCCCCCTGTGGTTGAGACTGGGCTCGGCGGAGGCAACCCTGGTGCTACTGTAGCGAAACCCATGGGAGACAAAGCAGGAACATCTGATCCTGCAAAAAGTGATAAAGAGATGAGGGAACCGACATCCGAGCCCCCCGTTCAGATAAGCCAGGTGAAGGAACTGGAGAGCAGTCTTGATGTTGACTTCAAAGATAATGGAGATTCAGATGCTGAGATGGAAGCAGAACCTGTTTTATCCCCACTAAGCGTAAGAAAAAATCAAGTAGTAAGAGCAATAAGCAGGCCAAAAAACACGAGTCAGATGTGGAGGAGAGTGATGGAGGCTCCACAGACTCAAGTTGGTCACAGTGCTCGCAATCAGACGAAAGGGAAATTGTTCACACAGCAGCAGAAAGTTCAGTGTTTTTGAAAAACACCAAGGGCAAGAGGTCAGTGAATATTGAAGATTATTTTCCCGACACTGAACAGTTCATTCACATGTGCGAAAAATTTATTTATTCAGATTTATCATCTGAAGGCCATAGTGAACAATGAAGGTTCTTTGTAAACTGCTTAGCTCTGTAACACTAAAACAGCTGATTAACTGCACTGCCTAATATGTGGGTGATATTATATTTTTTAACAATGAGTGCCGTAACCCCCAACATTAATGGTGCCAAGGACCACAGAAAGAGAGGCTATAGTGTACGAGCTGGTGAGACACAAGCGTGCAGATGTTGTTTTCCTGCAAGAAACGCATAGCGATCCTGGAAACTCCTCGGACTGGGCGAGCGAGTGGAAGGGACTTGTGTTTTTAAGTCATAACGCCTCTCGGCGGCGGCGGTGTTGCTGTTTTATTCTCACAGTCTTTTAGTCCACAGTCTTGTGATGTTGAGGAAGTTTTAAAAGGCAGGCTTTTAAAAGTGCGTGCGTTTTATGAGAATAAGGTGTTTGTTTTTATCTGTGTATATGCTCCCACCCTAAGTGTGGAGAGAATGTTGCTCTGAAACATTTTAAGCACTGTCGTTGGTTCCTGTAGTCCGAGTGAAGTTTTAATCATTGGCGGAGGTTTTAACTGCACTGCAGACGTTTTAGATAGGAACCATTTAGAACTCACGCAAACACCTGCATGAGTTAATAGCAACACATAATCTGAGTGATGTGTGGAGGAATTTCCATGAAACAGAGAGACAATATACCTGGTCCCATTGTAAAGAGAACCTCCTCTCACTAGCAAGGCTTGATCGGTTTTACACTTTTAAACATCAGCTGAATGTTTTTTTTTTTGTTTTTTTTGAACCGCCACCTTATTGTGGTGGAGGGGTTTGAGTACCCGAATGAACCTAGGAACCATGTTGTCAGGGGCCAAGTGCTCCTGGTAGGGTCTCCCAAGGCAAAGGGTTTCTAGGTGACGGGTCAGACTAAGAGCGGTTCAAAACCTTTATGGAAGTAAAATCAAGGACCGTTACGTCACCCGGACTGGCGTCACCGGGGCCCCACCCTGGAGCCAGGCCTGGGGTTGGGGCACGCAGGCGAGCACCTGGTGGCCGAGTCTTTGCCTGCGGGACTCGGCTGGGCACAGCCCGAAGAAAAGACGTAGGCCCACCTTCCCGTAGGCCCACCACCCGCAGGAAGGAGCATAAGGATCCGGTGCAGTGTGTTTTGGGTAGCAGTCATGGGTGGGGGCCCCGACCACCCAAACCCTGGACAAAGAATCTGGCTTTTGGGACATGGAATGTCACCTCAGTGGGGGGGAAGGAGCCTGAGCTGGTGAGGGAGATTGAGCGGTACCAGCTAGAGATAGTCAGGCTTGCCTCCACACACAGCTTGGGCTCTGGAACCCAACTCCTTGAGAGAGGTTGAACCCTCTTCTTCTCTGGAGTGCCCCATGGTGAGAGGTGTCGGGCTGGGGTGGGCTTGCTTATAGCCTCCCAACTCAGCCGCCATGTGCTGGAGTTTTTCCCGGTAAATGAGAGGGTTGTTTCCCTGCGCCTTCGGGCCGGGGATAGGTGTCTCATTGTTGTTTCGGCTTATGGGCTGAACGGCAGTGTGGAGTACCCAACCTTCTTGGAGACCCTGCGAGGGGTGCTGGAAGGTGCTCCGACTGGGGACTCCATAGTTTTGCTGGGGGACTTCAACGCCCATGTGGGCAATGACAGTGATACCTGGAGGGGCGTGATTGGGAGGAACGGCCCCCCTGATCTGAACTCGAGTGGTGTCCTGTTGCTGGACTTCTGTGCTAGTCACAGCCTGTCCATAACAAACCCCCCTGTTCAAGCATAAGGGTGCCCATCAGTACATGTGGTACCAGGACACCCTAGGCCGGAGATCAATGATCAACCTTGTGGTCATGTCATCTGACCTTCGGCCGCATGTCTTGGACACTTGGGTGAAGAAAGCGGTGGAGCTGTCAACCGATCTCTACCTGGTGGTGAGTTGGATCCGCTTACGGAGGAGGATGCCGGACAGACTTGGCAGGCTCAAACGTATTGTGAGGGTCTGTTGGGAACATCTTGCTGATCCCTCTGTTAGGGGGTCTTCAATTCAACTCCCACCTCCGGTTTCAGCCAGATCCCGAGGAAGGTTGGGGACATTGAGTCTGAGTGGACCATGTTCTCCTCCTCCATTGTTGAGACAGCCACCTGCAGCTGTGGCCATAAGGTCTCTGGTGCCGGTCGCGGCGGCAATCCCCAAACACAGTGGTGGACACTGGAAGTAAGGGATACCGTCAAGCTGAAGAAGGAGTCCTATTGAGCCTGGTTGGCTCGGGGGACTCCGGAGGCAGCTGAGGCATACCGGCAGGCCAAGCGAACTGCAGCCGGGGTGGTCTCGGAAGCAAAAACTCGGGTCTGGGAGGAGTTCAGTGAGGCCATGGAGAAGGACTATCAGATGGCCTCGGGGAAATTCTGGCAGACCGTTTGGCACTTCAGAAGGGGTAAGCAGCTCTCTGCCAACACTGTTTACAGTGGAGGTGGAGAGTTGCTGGCCTCGAATGGGGATATTGTCGGATGGTGGAAAGAATACTTCGAGGATCTCCTCAATCCCACTGACACGCCTTCCATAGAGGAACCAGAGGCCGAGGACTCAGAGGTAGATTCATTCATCACCCAAGCTGAGGTCACTGAGGTAGTTCAGCAGCTCCTTGGTGGCAAGGCACCAGGGGTGGATGAGATTCGCCCTGAGTACCTTAAGTCTCTGGATGTTGTGGGGCTGTCTTGGCTGGCACGTCTCTGCAACATAGCATGGTGGTCAGGGACAGTGCCTCTGGACTGGGCGATCGGGATGGTGATCCCTCTATTTAAGAAGGGGGACCGGAGGGTGTGTTCCAACTATAGGGGGATCACACTCCTCAGCCTCCCAGGGAAAGTCTATTCCAGAGTACTGGAGAGGAGAGTCCGACTGTTAGTCGAACCTTGGATACAGGAGGAGCAATGCAGTTTTCAACCTAGTCGTGGAACACTGGACCAGCTCTATACCCTCCACAGGGTGCTCGAGGGTTCGTGGGAGTTTGCCCAACCAGTCCACATGTGTTTTGTGGACTTGGAGAAGGCTTTCGACTGTGTCCGTCATGGCATTCTGTGGGAGGTGCTCTGGGAGTATGGGGTCCATGGCCTTCTGTTAAGGGCTGTTCGGTCTCTATATAACCGGAGCAGGAGCTTGGTTCGCATTGCCAGCTGTAAGTCAGATCTGTTCCCAGTGCATGTTGGACTCCGACAGGGTTGTCCTTTGTCACCGGTTCTGTTCATTGTTTTTATGGACAGAATTTCTAGGCGCAGCCAGAGGCTGGAGGGAGTCCGGTTTGGGGACCACAGGATTTCATCGCTGATTTTTGCAGATGATGTTGTCCTGTTGGCTCCTTCAAGCCTGGACTTACAGCATGCACTGGGGTGTTTTGCAGCTGAGTGTGAAGTGGCTGGGATGAGGGTCAGCACCTCCAAATTGGAGGCCATGGTTCTCGACCGAAAAAAGGTGGCTTGCACGCTCCAGGTTGGAGGGGAGGTCCTTCCTCAAGTGGAGGAGTTTAGGTATCTCGGGGTCTTGTTTATGAGTGAGGGAAGGATGGATCGTGAGATTGACAGATGGATTGGTGCAGCGGCAGCGGTAATGCGGTCTATGTACTGGTCTGTTGTGGTGAAGAAGGAGCTGAGCCAGAAGGCGCAGCTCTCGATTTACCAGTCAATCTACGTTCCTACTCTCACCTATGTTCATGAGCTCTGGGTCATGACCGAAACGGTTAGATCCTGGCTACAAGCGGCCGAAATGAGCTTCCTCCGTAGGGTGGCGGGGTGCTCCCTTAGAGATAGGGTAAGGAGCTCTGTCACCCGGGAGGAGCTCGGAGTAGAGCCGCTGCTCCTCCACATCGAAATGGAGCAGTTGAGGTGGCTCAGGCATCTGTTTCGGATGCCTCCGAGACGTCTCCCTGGGGAGGTGTTCCGGGCATGCCCCACTGGGAAGAGGCCCCGGGGAAGACCCAGGACACGCTGGAGAGACTATGTCTCTCGGCTGGCCTGGGAATGCCTCGGGGTCCCTCCAGAAGAGGTGGAGGAAGTGTCTGGGGAGAGGGAGGTCTGGGCATCCCTGCTTAGACTGCTGCCCCCGTGACCCGGCTCCGGATAAGTGGAAGATAATGAATGAATGAATGAATGTTTTTAGGTCCTGTGTTATTTATCCTGTGGGTTTTTCAGATCATTTTATGGTACAGTGCACTTTTAAGAAGAGCAATGTAAAGCCACGTAGCGCATGCTGGCATTTTAATGCAGCACTTTTAGACAATGTTAATTTTAGGGAGAGTTTTATAATTTTTTTTGGGACACTTTTAGGCTTCAGAAGCCATCTTTTACATCAGTGCAAGACTGGTGGGATGTGGAAAAAGTGCACATTCAAATGTTTTGTCAAGAGTACACTCACAATGTGACTAAAGACATCACCAGATCACTTACAGCTCTAGAGATTGAGGTAGTGGAACTCCAGGGTTTGGTGGAGTCTACAGGAAATCGAGGCCATATTGAGGCTCTCAAAAAGAAAAAAACATGCGTTGGATGAGTTGTTGGACACAACAGTGCAGGGGGCGCTGGTCCACTAGCGCTTTAAAAGTGCAACAGAGATGGACTCTCCTTCCAAGTTCTTCTTTAGTCTTGAAAAAAAGAATGGACAGAAAAGGTTTATACATGCTCTGCGAACAGATTCAGGGGAGCTTGTAACTGATCCTGCTGAAATTCACAAGCAGACAGTCAGCTTTTACTCAGAGCTGTACAGAAGTGAGATCACAGCTGTGCAAGAGGTGGAGGAAGATTTTGTCAGGAATCTTCCAAATAACCAAGGAGTCAGCTAGGGAACTGGACAGGGAGCTGACCCTTGAGGAGTTGGAGGTTGCACTCAATAGCATGCAGAATGGGCAGTCACCTGGCATCGATTGGCTTCCGGTTGAGTTTTTCAAGGCTTTCTGGTCAGGACTTGCTGGAAGTGCTGAGGGAGAGCATAAGTGAATGCAGACTCTGAGTAGCCGCAGAGCAGTCCTGACCCTGCTCCCAAAAGAAAGTGATCGGACTCACCTCAGGAACTGGCACCCTGTCTCCTTACTCTGCACAGACTGCAAGGTGCTCTCAAAAGCATTAGCAACAAGACTGGGGAAGGTAATGGAGCAAGTCATTCACTTTGACCAGACGTACTGTGTGCCTGGCAGGTTAATCCATGACAATGTGCACATTTTGGACGTCTCTAGGCTATTGGGTTTGAAGACTGGTCTTATTTTCATGGACCAAGAAAAGGCTTTCGACTGGGTTGAACACCAGTATTTGTGGAGAGCGTTAGAGATTTTTGGGTTCAGGGCCATGATCCAGGTGCTGTATAGTGATATTGAGAGCGTACTGAAAGTTAACGGTGGTTTATGTGTACCTTTTAAAGTGTATAGGGGTATTAGGCAAGGTTGCTCTCTGTCTGGCATGCTATATGCCCTGGCCATAGAACCATTACTCTGCCAGATAAGAAGCAAGATTACTGGTCTGTCAATACTAAGTTGTAATACCACATACTGTGTATCAGCCTATGCAGATGATGTTGTTGTGATGATGAATGAACAGAGAGACGTTGATATTTTAACTGACATCATAAGAAAGTTTAATGTGATATCGTCTGCAAAAGTAAACTGGAACAAAAGTGAAGCCATTTTAGTCGGGGATTGGAAAGGTGGAGAACCATGTCTCCCAGACAATTTAACATGGAAAACAGATGGTTTTAAATATTTGGGAGTGTACCTGGGAGACAGTAGCTGTGTTAAGAAAAATTGGGACGGTACAGGTGAAAAGATAAAAGGACGTCTAAATAAATGGAAATTGGGGGGGCATGGTGGTTAGCATGTTTCCTCACACCTCCAGGGTTGGGGGTTTGATTCCCACCTCCACCATGTGTTTTGTGGAGTTTGCATGTTCTCCCCGTGCCTCGGGGGTTTCCTCCGGGTTACCTCCCCCGGTCCCAAAAACATGCACTATAGGT
>JAUCMX010000026.1:17216918-17239418 GCA_033459395.1 Hemibagrus guttatus
TCTGTCTGTTTTTCTTTATCCACCTGTCTGTCTCTTTCACTTTCTTCGTCTGTCTGTCTGTCTGTCTGTCTGACTCTAAATCTCTATCTCTATATCTCTTTCGTTATCTGTCTATCTCTTACTTTATATCCATGAGTCTTTCAGTCATTTTGAAAAGGCCACTTGGTATAGACGTGCCAATGTGCACACACACACACACACACACACACACACACACACACACACACACACACACATAGTGTATTTGTGTATTTTAGCTCAGACCTGCTGTGAGAACTAGCGGCTAACAGACAGGATGCTCAGTCTGTTCACATCTCTCTTTTTTCTGTTTCTCTCTCTCTCTCTCTCTCTCTTTTCTCTCTCTCTCTCTCTCTCTCTCTTCTCTCCATGAGATCTCATCAGGCGGCTGGCATTTGATCAATGCGGGAGTCCCTTTGTGCCGCTGACACACAGATAAAAGACGTCGTTATCAGCTGCTGTGGATTGACGGTGGAGAAAGAGAGAGAGAGAGAGAGAGAGAGAGAGAGAGAGAGAGAGAAAAAGGGAGAGAGAGATTGCAGATAACAGAGGGAAGAGGAGGAAGAGGAGGAGGAGGAGGAGAAACGTCGTTGGAGGTCAACACCTTGATACGAGCATTTACAGCTGTCGGGGTTTTGCAGAGAGAAAAACAGGAAGGAAGATGGAGATAAAAACAACCTTTTAAAAGCTTCTGAAGCTGCAGTGGGATTTTGGGGAGTGTGTGTGTGTGTGTGTGTGTGTGTGTGGAACAGGGCTGGAAAGTGTTTATATCAAATTTGAATATTAATGAGTGTGTAAAGAATATTAATAAGTGTATGTTATATGTTATGGTGTTACACTGTGAACCCTCAAACTACAACAGAATCTATAATTTTTATTATTATTATTATTATTATTATTATTATTATTATTAAAGCTGTAAATGCTTACACATATATATTCATACACATCACTACATATGCTCACTAGACTAGCAGTACTGACCTGACCACTGACTGCACATCAGTAGATCTGACAGTAGAGCAGCTGCACACGATATTGTATCTTGTGTTTCCATAGCAACAACTCCTTCACATGGACTCTATGCAGGACGCTCCACGTAAATAGATTTTAAAAAATCTTTGATATGTTGAAATTTTCTGTGAGGAGGAATGTGTTTATGGAAGGAGTCTCCAGTGTTGCTGCTTGGTAACATCTGCCATTTTTGACCATCAGATGCATGAACGTGGATGAAATGCATCAAGAAATGAAACTGGACAAGAAGCAAGTAATGGTCAGCGTCGTAAGCGAATATCAGTTAATCCTGAGGTTACAGGAAGCCAGTAAATGAATAGCGACGGTGATGTGACCTGGGAGAACTTCAGCAGATTGAAGTTCGATAAGATCCAGGAGTCGGATGGAGCACGGGGGACGACCTGCCAGGAGACGCCGCTGAGGTCCAATCAGCAGATGAAACTAACACCTGAGTGACCTCTGCTGAGAGAAATGTCCACATCCAATTCTGATAAATGCTTTCATCTGTCCATCAGTGCTCTTCTTCCACAGGAGAGATACAGACATCTAATCTGCATAAATGTGGCGGTCTGAGGGTGGAGATGTGCATGTTAAGGTTACTGTTGCTCCGCCCACTTCAATGCAAGCATTGTAATTAGTGGCTTATACACAATTAGGCTATTTACACAGAAATAGAATCCAATCTCTCTCCTTTTCTCTCTTTCTCTCTTATTCTCTCTCTTTTTCTTTCTCTCTTTTTCAGTTTATCACTCTCTCTCTCTCTCTCTCTCTTATTCTCTCTCGTTTTCTTTCTCTCTTTCTCAGTTTATCACTCTCATTCTCTCTCTTTCTTGCTGTCTCATTCTCTCTTTTTCCCTCTCTCTCTCTCTCTCTCTCTCTCTCTCTCTCTCTCATCCATTCTCAGTCCATCACGCTGTGTAGATTCGGGTTGATAAGAGGAAAAGTGGAAGTGTTGTTTTTCTGTCGAGCCTATTTCCTGTCTGTCTCTTTTTTCTCCTTTATTCTCTTTGTCAAGCTCAGTAAACGCTGAAATGTTGAAATGTGTGTGTGTGTGCGTGTGTGTGTGTGTGTGTTTGGACTCTATCAGGAGGAAGGGGGTGGATACCATCACACAGCGACAGCTATTAACCACAACCTTTCAACACGAATGAAACACCCACTTAGATACACACACACACACACACACACACACACACACACACACACGCACGCAAACAAACAAGAAACACACGACAAACACACATGCAGCAAACATGCCATGCATCTTTCATCAACACTCTCACTCACTCACTCTCTCTCAACTCTCCCACCCACCACACACACACACACACGCACACACACACGCACACACACACATGATCCAAGATCAGAAAAGCAGAGGCCTACTCGCAAACACAAAGCTGAACTATTTCCTATTTCATCTCTCTCTCTCTCTCTCTCTCTCTCTCTCACACACACACACACACACACACACACACACACACACACACTCACACACACAATAGCAGTGTGCTGAATTGATTGCTTGGCCAGAAGGACTTTAGGATTATCGGTCAGAACAGCTGTTGGTTATCATAAGGTGGGGTCTCTGAAATGGTAATGTCACTGCAACTGAAGATGGGTGTGTGCGTGTGTGTGTGTGTTTATCACCTTCTGCCTGGCCTTCGTCATCCCATGATGCTTAGTGTCACAGTTGGGCTGGGTGACATCGATCAGTGCTGCTTTTCTGTCCCCTCCGGATACACACACCTTTATTCTGCCCTCGGTTCAGGTCAAACAGAGCCACGAATCACTAACTGTTCACTAGATAGGTATACAGAGAGAGAGAGAGAGAGAGAGAGAGAGAGAGAGAGAGTGTGAGTTCAACCCAGTGCTCAGCATTGTTTTTAGGTCATCTGTCCTGTGTCCGTTTGATGGTGGTATGTGATACAGATGAATGTAATAAGCATAACTCTGGCGTATTTCTATAAAATCTACAGAAACGGACTGGGTCAGTGTGAGGAGAACACTCGGGCGCTCTGAGAGGTTTTTCATCACGACCTCCGTGCTGAAACGCTTGGATTTGGACTTGTTTTAAACAAACCGAATCCAGTCATTTCCTCCCGCTCGGAGATTTGTCTCGTCTCGTGTTACGCTTGATTTCTGCGCAGTGCGAGTTCTCGCTGTGCTGAGGGCTCAGGGTGAGAGGATTCATTAAACAAGAGATACACACGTGTGTATGTCTGGAGCGCAGTGTTTACCGAGGGTGATGAAAGAGCGTTCAGGATGGAGTAAAAACCTCCAAAGGTCAGGTTACTCAGAGACGTAGGATGTTTTTTAATGAATCGTTAAGAAAAAAATCAGGAATGGTGATGAAAGAAACTGGAGAATTGGGATTAAGGTGAGTGAAAGTTTAGGGAAAAAAGAGAAAAAAATATAAACAAAAAGGATCTAATTATGTTTATTATTCCATAAAAAAATGAATATATATAAGTGATAACTGTGTGTTCGTGGCTAAAAACACGACACAGTAGGACACGACATAACAGCATTCTGAATGTCATAATGGAGTTAACGAGTCTGCGACTGAGTCATATGAAAAAGATTCTTTTTAAATGAATCACTAAAGTTGAAGAACTGCACTGGTATCACTCGCATTGCTTATTTCTAAACCAAAAAATTCAAAGCTACATTTACGAGGTTTATGTCAAGACAGAGATTCGCTCCTGTGTCATTTAGTGAATCAGTCGACTCAGTGAATTTAGCTTATTTGGTTTGATGGATAAACTTATTATTATTATAGTAAGTTAGTGATGATTATGATCTATTTTGAAATTGCTCGAGTTTTCTGCTTTAATCGAATGCATTTGGTCGAATCGTGAACTGATCGAATCGTTTAACTGATTCAAATGATTCGAATAATAAAAAGAATAACAAAATTAGCAAAAATCTTTGAAGATTTTTCAAAAATTTCACTTCCATCTTTTCCATGAGTGGTTTGTCTGATTGTTTGGTGTTTATAAAGAAAACCCAATTTTCTTGGTGTAGCCTAACATCCAGCCCTGAGGGTCACCGTTTCATTAAACTGCCCCCCCCCCCCCCCCAACAAGCTTAAATTTGCTATGAGACCCTTATGAGTAGCGTCAGTAATCTAACGCAGTGTTCAGAAGGTTGTGAGTTCAAATCCCAGCTCTGGCAGCGAGCCGTACGCCGGGCGACAATTCTTCTTCACTTCATCGCTTTGAATCAAATTCAACCTTCTGCTGAAACTTTTTTTCTGTGAAGAAAAATATAAAACACTTCTTTCTTGCTGACTTTAGGACCCTGCTGTCAAAAAATTCACTTGATTTTTGTTCACTAGAGCCCATCTTGTTTTGTTTGCGTGACCCTCTTTGTAGCATTTTGTTATTTTTCTGCATGAGAGACTCGACACTGTGGCGCGAGTCTGAACCCGGCCTCTATACTGTAAATGATTTTAATATTTCAGATGAATAAAACATTATTGCTGCTGCGGAGTTGGCTATAAAGTGAGAGAATTCTAATCTGGCATTCTTTCATTCTTCAAAGTGTGTGTGTGTGTGTGTGTGTGTGTGTGTTTTGTTTGCGCACTTCATTTTATTTTATATGGACATTTAGGTTCTCACGGGCGAATGGTCTCAATTCCCAGCAGGCTGTGCTATTGTGTGTGTGTATGTGTGTGTGATGAGTAAGTGTTTATGAAGTGGATCTTTTCTGCGATTGCGTCTTGCAGTACTGAACCATAAGCATCAATTTGCCTTCCTGTCACACAGGTGGTTATCGTTTCTCTGCCTCGGCCCTCGCGTCGTCGTTGTCGCTCCGTCCCTCGACAATTACAGATAACAAGATCATCACCGGGAATGAAAAGGCATCGGAGCGTTGGCAGTCGGAGCGCGGTCTGATCTCCTCTCCAGCATCTTCACATTAACCTTGACGTGATGTTTTCTGTTCACGCTTCCTTCTTCAATGAATAGGGATGAAAAGAAAACAACATTATCGTGAACATTAGTATTAGAAAAGTTTGTAATTACGCAGATTTGATCACCATTTAGTCTCTTGTGTGTGTGTGTGTGTGTGTGTGTGTGTGTGAATATTAGTGCTGTCAATATGACCTGGAGTAGAGTGATGTATACAGAAGGCTAAACTAGCGAGTGTGTGTGTGTGCAGACCATGATAAGATTCTCACAGCAGCCATCAACAACCTCGCACTTAACTCCTGATTTATGGAAGAAAGAAAGAAAGAAAGAAAGGCTGAAGAGATGGAAAGACCCGGGACAGCGTTTGAACCTGATAAGCGTCGATCCGGTTCTGTGGTATTCTTTTCCCGGCCTCCCACCTCTCTGTGTCTGCGTTTGAGTTTTACAGGAAGAGCTCGGCCTTGTTTATCTCCACGCTTCTGTGTTTTAGCACAATGGATGGGCAGCGGCGTCTCCAGAGGATGGTGGGGAACAAAAGGTGAACGTAATTACTGAGATACGCGCGAGAGCCCGACGCTTATCTTGGCCGCTCTGAGAGTAGAGGCCATTACGGAGTGTCTTTGAGCCTCTGCGCTCATTAAGACGAATCCATATTCTTCCACTTTAAACAAGTGGCGTGATACGATACGCTCCTAAAATGTTTCTCCATCTCGTAAAAAGGAGAAGAGAAGCTTAAGAGCCGAGCTCCTCGCATATCTGGTTTTAAACTGTCATCGCAGCTAATAGGTTTTTGAAGGGCTGGATCTTATTCGTGGTTAGACCTCTCTGCAGTCCAGGGAAGGACGCGGCGACGAGGCGTTGCGTCCCGACACAAGATGGCAGTGTATCTCCTCGCTCGGCTCTCGTCAGGCCCGGGCTCGCTGCAGGATCGAGAGAACTTGACTTTCCTTTCTGTTGAGGAAGGTGAAAAAAGATGTCTAAGACAAACATCGCTTCATTTCAGACCTGAACCTTAAAGATATTAACAAAGATCAATAATTTATTTTGTTTAAACTTTGGAAAAGTGAGCATTTCGAAATTTTATTAACCAAATTTTATTCATGATTCAAATCATCTAAATGTCGCTAACTTCACGTGACGTATTTTTAATTCTGAGAGACAAGCTTACAAGCATATAATATAACATAAAATACATAAATGCTATTTGACTATAAAAATCATAAAACAACTCCAACATATACACTGTTTCTTCCTCAATAATCATCATTTATTTCACATCACAACTATGATTTTAGCTGATATTTTGCCACCGTAATTCACATACACGTTATCATTTCTAGGTCAACAGCCCGTTTGCACGGCTCCACGTGAATGGATGCTTGTTATTATAAGGAGACATTTCTTCAGGATTTATGGAAGGAGTCTCCAGTGTCAGTCAGTTTCATGAAACAAGAACACGACTGCGTCTTAATCAATTCAACAGAATGTAAAAAGAGAGAACAGGATCGTAATTCGAGGACATTAAACGTAAAGATAAATGGATAAGAAGAACATCGGAGTCACTCTGTAATAAATAAAACGTGGATCAGAAGAATGCGTGGTGTTTTATCCTTTACTCGCACTTTAACTGGATGTAAATTGGTGGTTGGACTGGATGAAGTGATAGAAGGCCTTTTTACGG
Organism: Hemibagrus guttatus; assembly: GCA_033459395.1. Taxonomy (NCBI): domain Eukaryota; kingdom Metazoa; phylum Chordata; class Actinopteri; order Siluriformes; family Bagridae; genus Hemibagrus; species Hemibagrus guttatus. The sequence goes on from JAUCMX010000026.1 coordinate 17,223,546, forward strand.
TTAGCAGAACATGTCCAAGAGGTTTAAAAAGCTACACAAGGGCACACTTTTAATCACCCACTAAAATAAAGTGCTTCTCTTCGGAAGAGAATTTGATCCCCGCGGAAAGTCGGTGCAGTGTGGATACGAGCCTTTCAGCTCGAAGCGAGGTGAGAGAGAAGGAAAGGCGAGTGCTTTTAACAGCGCTGTTTGTTAAGTAAATGGCGTCGTTGTCTTTCTCGGTTGGAGAGGAACTCGATGAGACGGTGTCCTCATACGGCCCGTGAGTTCGTAAGACAATACACCCTCCAGCGAGGAGCGAAAGTTAATGCCCCGTCCCCCCTCCCCCGTGGCGTTTGCGGTGTTAGAGTGGTTGCGCGACAGGTCGCTGTGTGCCGGTTTGTTGGCAACACACTCCGTTTTCATCCACTGATTCGACATCCATTATGTGGGAGTCACTTCATTCAGCTCAACACGCTTGCTTTGTCTTTCCCGAGCTCTTAAAGGACAAAAAGGTAAATCGACCTGTGTACATGGCCGCGTAATGTCTTCTATTTGAGGGAAAATAGCATATAGGGATTATATTGCTGCACGCTGTGGCTACGATATCACTTCACTGGAACCTTGGAGAGCTTTAAATTCTTACAGGATGCAATCAAATCTTCTTAAAACGCTTCTGTTACGACTAATAACAATCAAAGCGATCGATTTTTTTTCATGAATTCTACGACATGTTAGCAATAAAACACTCACACTGTGCTTTAATAAACCAGACATACCTTACACACTAAAATGATCCATTATTAGACTTTTATTCCTATTATACAGTTACTTTTTATCCATTTACAGTTACATTTAATGTCAGTACAACCGGTTCACTTACCTTATACAAGTCCCTCCCCCTCACCAGCCTCCGTTTCGTGTCTTGTCATGTTTCTGATACGTTACAGCTTTACCTCTGACACTGGACACTCCTTCCCGGAATAAATGTCAATAAATATCTCGTTAAAGAAAATGATTCATGTTTTTTTTTTATCAGTACAGTACACACAGAGTGTCGGCTGAACGATGCACTGTTGCTATAGAAACGATAATGCATCAGAACGAGCGCATTATGTGCTTCTGTCAGAGCTGCTGTTCTAGAGAATTAATCAACACCTTCTGACCAATCAGAGTCTAGAACTCAGCAGCACTGTGTCGACTCTGAGTCGACTCTTTTAAATGAATCACATATACAATACATGAGACGTTTTTCTTATTTCTGTTGACGTAATGCCATTATCTTTTCACCGTAATCATAACTCTTCAATGAAAACCTCAAAAATCTGATCTGAGATGTGAGATGTGTGACGTATGACACGTTTTTGAGGATCCGGTGCACTGCTGCTTGATAAAGATGCCATCTAGAACATGATGTACAGATAACTGCGGATAAAAGTGTGAACTTTTCTAATCAAAGATGATTGTGAGTAAATGGAAGCTTTCTCAGAGTTTCCAGTAAAAGCCCAGCCTTAAAGCCCACCCCATAACGCGTGCTTCCGTAAAACTTTAATGCTCTAACCATGTTTGGATCCATTTGATTTTATTTTAATAACAATAACTCCACCCCCTGAAGCCTCAGCTCCATTTTCCAAACCACACAAGCTTTCCTGTGGAGAATCACAGCTCTCTCAAACACCGCTACTGCAGAATATAAACAGGACAATGAAGGGGGTTTGAATGGGAGAAAACGCCATAATTCCACATGTTATGTGTCTCCTTTTTGACAGTAAAGTGGTCATTTTTACCTCAGCGCTCTCCGTTCAGCCCTCAGTAGCACAGCGGCTCTGCTGGGAATAGCACTGATCTTTCATCTTGTTAAAGTGATATTGACCTGGCTGTGTCGATTTCTATGAAGGACTCGTTCACCGCTCAAGTGCTAAGGCTTCTAATGCACTCGCAAAGCTCCGGCTTTGCTTTTTTATGTGCGTTTTCTCAGCAATAAAACAGATTCAGATACACTGTAGGGTTTTCTCGGAACATCTTTGTCGATATGGGATTTTATTTGTTTATTTTTTTGCATTTAATTACGTTAATCTCTTGTATGCACATAATAGGATTGGAAAAAACAAAGACAAAGTGATTTCTTAATGAATCAATGAGTCGCTAAGATGAACGAATCAGTTATCAAAACAGAAATTTTTATTTAGCTATTTTTTATCTGTTTATATTTTTTTAATTTTTTCAGCTGACCCCTAGTGAAATCATTGAATCCTTCAGTCATCGCCATGATTCAGTCCCGTCACAGTTATCAGCATTTGATTCTTTAAGTGAAATATGTATATATTTTTTTTAAATATTCATTAATTCTGACTGAGATTTACTCCGAGATTGTTCAGTGCATCAATTTGTAATATTTTTCTGCAATTTGTTGATCTGTTGGTATTTTTAATCCTTTGTCCTTCAAAAAGTCAGTTTCTGATTCAGTGAATCATTTGGTCATGACTGAGATTCACTCCTCTCTCATTTAGCAAGCCGGCATTTGAATCAGTGAATCACTTTGGTCTTTTTTTTTTTTTTTAGATTATTTTTATCTGTCTATATTTTTTTAAACATCCATATGCTGTACCTGATCCTACCTGTTTAATGAATCAACGAATCATAACCAAGATTCACTCCTCTCACCTTCTCCTCTCACTCCTCTCAGCAAATCAATGTTTGAATCAGTGAATCATTTTGCCTGTGACCCAGATTCACTCCTCTCTCCGTCATCCAATCAGTGATTGAATCATTGAATCTTTCAGTCTGAACTAAATTTGCTTCTTGCTCATTCACTGAGTCACTGTTTGGATCAACAAATCTGTCAGCCATGAAGTTTCACACTTTCAGATTGTCTCCCATGAATCAGTAATTATTTCATTCCTGTCTGAAGAAGATTCGCTTCTCTCTTATTTAGCGAGTCAATGTTTGAATAAATGATCTTTTTTTAATGACTGAGATTTGCTCCTTTTTTTGTTCATTGTGTCATTTAATCATTCAATTCAATCATGCCTAAGAATCATGCCTAAGTCTCATTCAAATATTCCAATTTTGAATCAATGAATCATTTGGTCATTCAGCGAGTCAGCATTTGAATCAGTGAATCTTTGATAGGTATTTGATTCTCTTCATTGAATAATCTAGCGTTTGAATCAGTGAATCATTTAATCATGGCAGAGATTGGCTCCTTTCTTGTTCACAGAGTCAGTGTTTGAATCAGTGAATCAGGTCAGTTTCTGAATCTGATTCCTGATTTCTGAACACAGATATAAAAGCTCATAGTGGCTTTTAGCCAAACTGTGCAACTGAATGAATTATTTAAGTGAACAAACTGCTTTACGAGTCAGTGCAGCTCTGAATATCTTGAAAAAGACAATCTACATAACAGGAAGTTTCAGAAATCTTCATTGAGAACAAATGTGAGCAGCTTTTTAAATAAAGTCAAGTTATGCATGTCAACAGAGGAACCCGAAAACGTTCGCGTTTGATCTTGTGCTTTTAAAGCTCTGTTTCTCAGCAAGCTAATAAAGTGAGCGTGTGCTCTGCAACGTACACACCTCATATCATGAGCTAAATAAAGAAGTGGGGAGAAGAGAGGAAACCACTGAATGGCGATGATGGACAATGTGTAAGGACGTGACTGGGGGAAAATAAAGGAATGATAAAGTACAGCCTGAAAAAATGATGATCATGAGAAAGGAAGAGTGAGATTATTGAGATACTGGAGATTCAAGAGATTTTCGTTTTCTGCCTTCAGGTTTCATCAAAGCAGATGTTTGGATTCTGGTCTATTTTTCATGTTTAATGCATGGCTTGTTGAGGTGCGTCCTCTCTCTCTCTCTCTCTCTCTCTCTCTCTCTCTCTCTCTCTCTCTCTCTCTCTTTTCTCCTCTCCCTTTTTCTTATCATCCAGTCGATCTGGTCACCGAGAGGCAAAAATATCGGATTTTCCTTGCCACAGATGGATTGCTGTGATTTTTTTTTGGTTATTCCCCAAATATCGCAGCTTGCCACGAGCTATTTGGGCGCTATTGATCTGAACATTAAAGGAGCAGTGAGTTTCTTGGTCTCCACTGCTCACGGGGAAGCAGAGGGCTTGACCTAAAATCCATCCGCTTCTTTCCTGGATTCCTCCAAATCCTCAGACCGACGTCGGGAGAATGCGGCCTTCCAAGTCAAATCTCTTCTCTGTGGGATCTGGTGACGGTTTCTGAGGGATTTCTACTTGCTCTACAAATACACAATGTGGGTCAGGAAATGATTACAGCTACACACATGACACACTCATAAGTGTGCTGAGAAGTACCCTAGATAGGCAGCCTATTTTTATATAAACATCCTGATGCATGCTGGTGCAACATGTGAATGAAGCTTTGGATTTGAAGAAAGGTTCTCGCTCAACTCTCGGTCTGACTTCAAACCCCTTAAAGGACTCCATCTTGGCTAGTCCTGGTCTTGGACTTGATACCAACCTTTTTGACACACTAAATCATCGCTAATAGCAGTTAACTAGCCTGCTGTCTAACTATAGCGAAAAGGAATGAAGACTCAGAACAGTCTAGGACATCAGATTTTTTAAATCTTGCACATAAAACAATACTAAAACAATAATACAAACCTGAAATATCGACATTGGGAAGAAAACTGACATCAGACACTGAAAACATTCATGCAAACAACAACAACAACAACAACAACAACAACCCTTTGCATTATACTCTACCTGTTGCTTTGTGAGATTCGATTTGTAATATAATTCTGTTGATTTCATGATCTGATGTGTTTGTGTTTCTCTTCGCTAGCTCTGCAGAAATAATTCACGTAGATCTTCTTTCAGGTGTATGTTTATCAAATTCAGAGGGTATGTGTCACAACACGAATATACCCTTGCTCCTGACTTCCAGGCTTATTTTCCCCCAAAACAACGAAAGAAAACCGATTTAGAAATTTTTGCAACGCTTGCTCTACTGTAAATATCTTCCCTTAATAATAAATAACAACCGGCTCGTTCCCTGAGCTGCAATCTGATTGGTCGAGAGTTCCTACTTGTGAGATCCCAGTGATCCTGATCCCTTCTGCTCTCAAGACCTGCCTGATCCATCCTGATGCCCTACTTCTGCTTGGAGTTCTGAAGTTCTCATTACTTGGTGATGAAGTGGACGGAGATACAGGAACGCAGGAACGCATGCAGCCTGAAGGTTCAGGAGATTTCTGTGGATGCTTCCACATGAAGATGAAACCATGAAGATGGCTTTGGACTGCAGTTGATATGAACAGATTCTCACTCGAGTCTCCAGGAACAAACTTTTGAGAACTTCAACAAAACTTCATGTTATAACTAGAATGAAGCTCCTGGTTACACAATCACACATTTTGATCATAAAGTCCACAGTTTTGATTCAGGTTCTTCTTAAGGTTTCTCAGGATGTTTCTCCTCACCACGATCACCTCTGAGGGATAAATTTCTCCATTTAAAATTTATATCCCGAATTTATTTATAGATTCCTGTAAAGCTGCTTTATGGTGATGTCCGTTGTTAAAAGTGATTCACGAATAAAACTGAAGCTCCAGGACATTTATTTCCTATATAACTTTTGGAAGTGCTGAAAAGAAAAAAAAAGCCTCTCAGATTGTATCTCAATACAGTCCTGACCTTGCTGGGATACACGGCATATAGAAGTGAGAAGAAAGCAGTTTGCATGCATCCTGAACTGCTGGATCGTTTCACACTATGAGCCAGGATGATTTTATATCACGTTCTGACACGTGGAGCATGTTGAAGATCTATAGTCATGATATTGCTCTGGGGAAGAAGACGGCGTGTGAAAACAGATCGGCTTTGAAACGTTTGCTTTTCCAGATTGTTCCACGCCGCTGCCAGGTCGCCACTGTACGCTTTTCACCTCCATCTAATATCCAATGAATAAATAAATAAATAAATAAATATGTTCTTTTTTGGATGTAAAGAAATACCACTGTCACAGATGCATAAACTACAATCAATATTTGTCACGATGCGTTTGTGAGCTCGGCGCCGACGCTGAGAAATAGAGGGCCGTGGCCTCGGCTGTCCATCAAACCCCGGGTTTCATTTTCTGCTGTCATTTTGTAAAAGGTAAAAGCAGTCGCACGCTGCCGCCTCGTCCCACGTCTTCCTGTAATCTTTCTGAAAAGTCAGAGCCGAACGAGAAGCTGTGAATTAACGTCAACTCTCGTTTTGCTTTTTTATTGTGACAGCGCTGGGAGATTATTTACAGGATTTCGATAAGGTTTTAATGCTGCTACAGGACGGAGACGGAGGCGAGGATTGATCTGAAGTGTCGTTTAATAATCACAGACAAGAATTCAGAGCAGGGTTTAATCCAGGATCCTGAGACCACGTGGAACGATGTCTTTCTGTCTTTCTGCTGGTGGATGGAATGGAAACGTTTTCGTAAAAATATTGTAAGGATTTTTTCTATTCTTCCGCCGCTGAATAGTTCATGTGGAATTACCCGGAGATCGTTTTAAAAGTAGCAAAAGGTGCTGATGCTTTATTGTCTAAATCAGCTAGCTACTTTTCTCTGCTAACATTAGCTAGCTAGATCGTGACAAAATGTGTAAAAAGGTGATGCAGTCGTGCTAAAACACTAAGAAACCAAAAATCGAGTGAATTTACGCGAATTTTGACGTAACTGTTTGTGATACGTAGAAACTAAAAACATAAATTCGCAAACAGATATTTCACACCTGTTTATTTTGTTCTAAAAATCGTGAAAGAAAATTTATTTGTAGCTGTAACTGAAGATAAAAAAAGATTAGGAAAAAGTTCAACTGATGTTTCATGTAAAAAAGAGAATTACAAAATTTCTCCAAATACAATTTTTAATGTTTGACAAAAATGTATTATAAACCTATTTCATCCTGTTCTGAATTCTATTCACATAAACAATGTAATAAATAATTTTACTTGAGCGGTAAGTGAAGAGACCAGAGCACGCTCAAATATATGCGTAAATGTTAGCAATATATAAAGAATACTAAAGAGACTTTGTTCTCAGTGATTATTTATGAGTATTTTCATAGATCCAATTTCCAAAAATTGGATTAGAAATAGAGTTTAAAGATAAACAATGATGTTTAGAGATTTTCTAGACAAGTGCTCAGCGGAAACTGACCTAATGAGATTTCCACAAAAGCACGAGAATCTGTAGAGTGGTGCAAAAAACAAAAAACATCCAGCGAGTGACAGGAAGGTTGTAAGTAATCACATTAGACGTGTTCAACTGAGATGCTTTTCAGCTCACCACTGATGTTCTGGTGATGTTCTCACCGCTGGAGGTTTTTTGATTTTCGCACCGTTCTCTCTAAACTTCTAGAAATGTCGTGTGTGGAAGTCATGATGAATTGAAGTTCTTGACCTGCATAATTTTCTGTATTACCGCGCTTGCCGTCTTGTGATTGGCTGATTGAAGTGCAGATGTTCCTAATAAAGTGACTGATGTGTTCATGTGACACGTATCCTAGTTACAATTCTCTCTCTATCTCTCTGCTGTGTAAAAGTGGGAAAAAAAAAAGAAAGGTAAGAAAAAGAGAGAAAACACTGCCGTCTCTGTGAATCATCTTCTGGGTCGGTGTAGCAGAAGAGCATCAGATGCTGTAAATCTCACCGCAGCGCGGGTGTGAGGAGGCTGTCGCATGGAATCGCTGCTGTTTTGAACACGTTAAACAGGAGGAGGCCTGGAGGAGAGACGTCTCCGCTTTAAACACCCAGCGGATATGACAGCGACACGCCGGCACGGTAAACGCAGGAGAGCAGGTCCGATTAAAGGAAAAGAACACGGGGACACGTGGTGACAGGGGGGTGGCGTGTCACAACAGAAACGTAAACATGGAGACGTCGCAGCGTGGAAACGGAAAGTCGGCGTGGAGAGAGAGAAAAAAGAAAACACTGAACGTCGCTGATATGGAGAGACGATTTAACCGCCATCAAACAAGAAAGGCACGACGGGAAGGAATCCAAGGATCAGGAGTGTTAGCAGCTAAACACAGAAATAAATCTAACCAATAAAAAATTAGTATATACGATTGAAGAATATTAAAATACATGGCAAAAAAGAACACTGCTGCAGCAGCACTTTACTGTCATTTACTCATCACTCACATTCTATTGTACTGTTTAAGTGTAATACAGAACATTATCAGTTGTGCTCATTTTTTATGAAAAAAAAAATCATTCAAATAAATGAAAAAAGTATTTTAAAGCAATAAAGATGAACAGACTTCTAAAGATGAGTTGCCATAGTGACAGGAGGTTGAGGGAACAGAATTAGCTCGTGTTTTATGTAACTAACTAACTGAAGACGTGAGACGCTCAGTGAGGCTGCTGCTATTAAAATTTTTTATTATTTTTAAAAAAATAAATTGAAATCCCAGAATGACAAAGAACATCCTACTTCGACACAACAAGAAGTTTCAGTACAAGAAATGACAACAGATTATCATACAAAGTCGAACAAACAAAAATATTTACAGAAACTTTAAAAAACGATCCGTGAGGAATCTCTGCAGCGAGCCGAGAACTTCACCTGCGTGACAAAAAAACGAATAAAAAAATAAGCAGAATATCTGGAGAAGTTGATGAACGACAGGCAGCGGCTCGGGTACGGAATCCGAGGAAATAAAAGAAAAAGAAGAGGACAGGATTCATTAAAAATTGAGAGGAGTGATGGATTCTGCAGAATAAAGACAGCGTTTAGAGAATATGCGTGATGAAAAGGCCACAAATCGACGTGACAACGTGTAGAAGCACGACGGTACACAAGGTGAGCACTCTGAATTATTTAAATGACACTCAGACAGATAAAGAGAGAGAAGACAGGATTTTGGATTGTAGGCTTCGGCAATTTTATCTGCTAATAATCATGATGAGATGGTGAAGGAAGATAATTTAGGAGTTTCTGTTTCACCTTCACGGCTTCGGCGCTCAGCCTAAAACTCTCTTCGTTGTGAAACGTCGCGATCTGAGAAGAGCAAGAGAAGAGAAACAAACCTTGGTATGCTGTAGGACTGATGTGACCTGGCTAGCATGGGCATTTCCCAGAACTGTAGTTATAAAGACGAGCAGTGAGCAATATTTAACTTCCCTGGAAAAACATCCAGGGGAACATGCAGGAAAAACATCCAGGAGAAAGCCCAGGCTTTATTACATGCCCTAAAAGCAAATTCACATACTTGTGACATCATCATCATCGAGTGACATCGGCGGACTCCAAGGATAACATCATAAGCTAAGTGAGACAGAGACAGCTGTCCTTGAGATGGTTCACTACATGAAAGGATGGACATCAAATTCAGAACATCTGAACCATCCAGCTGGGACTCAACATTGACTTTAAACCATATCTCTGTTCTGTTCTGCAAATCAGTGCTTTATGTGTTTATTCTTAAGAAATAAAAGGAAAGGCAGTGCTAAAGAAATAGAACTATGATGAGGAAGTGGTAGCTCAGTGGTTGCAGACTACTGATCAGAAGGTTGTGAGTTCCAGTCCCAGGATTGCCACTGCTGCGCCCTTGGAAAGGGGATCATGGAGAGATCTGAGAGGACATGTGGAAAAAAAAGTTCCTTTTGTTTCTCTTTTCTTTCAAAATGTCCATGAGGTCACTGACACAGAATGTTAAGCTTTGGTTGGACCTTGTAGCTTAAATTTGCTCAAATTAAGACGTTGTAATTAACTGATCAGAAGGTTGTGAGTTTCAATCCAAGGTCTGCCAAGCTGCGACCACTGGGCCTGTGAGCAAGACCCTTAACCTTCAGTTGCTGAGTTGTATAAAATGAGATATAAATGTAAGTAGCTCTGGAAAAGGGCGTCTACCAAATGCTGTAAATGTAAATTTCAAATCCAAACACACCAATTTCTTCAGATGGAAAGTGATCATACACACCTCGGTGTTCACACAAGCACCGATCGGTACGTAGAGGGTCAGCATGGTCGAGATAGAGAATGTGGAATAAATTACAAGAGAAAAAAAGCCTGAATAATAAACAATTAAAGAGAAAACATGAGTCTCAATCACACTTTACACCAAGTCTGCAAAACAAACCTGAAGAAAAGCAACATGATGATGTCATCAAGATGTGCCATCCAAACACACATTCATTCATTCATTCATTGTCTGCCGCTTATCCGAACTACACTCGGGTCACGGGGAGCCTGTGCCTATCTCAGGCGTCATAGGGCATCAAGGTAGGATACACCCTGGACGGAGTGCCAACCCATCGCAGGGTACACACACACTCTCATTCACTCACGCAATCACACACTACGGACAATTTAGAGATGCCAATCAACCTACAATGCATGTCTTTGGACTGGGGGAGGAAACCGGAGCACCCGGAGGAAACCCCCGAGGCACGGGGAGAACATGCAAACTCCACACACACATGGTGGAGGAGGAATCGAACCCCCAACCCTGGAGGTGTGAGGCAAACATGCTAACCACTAAGCCACTGTGCCCCCCCCCCCCCCCTTTTTTTTTTTTGGGGAAAAAGGGGGAAAAGTTTAAAAATTCCGGGGAAAAAAACCGATGAAATCTAGACATTAAACAAAGCTAATGAGTGTCTATTTCACATTACACTATTAGTAATTTTCTCAAAGTTGTAACAAAAGATGGTGCTTTAATGGGTTCCTTTTTCAATCCTCCATCTTTTCATCCTGCACAATAAAAGGAGACTTCACACTCCTCCACACTGGATATAAAGGGAAATGTCACTCATTCCCGCGTTCTCTAATAGCTCCTGCTGGTCGGGAAAAGAAAAAGCTTTACATCTGGCTTTAGGGTTTGCGCTGACAGACACGGTCCATTACTATTCATCTGCTGCTAAACAAAGGCATCCGTGGCTCAGCACACAGAGAGTCCATTATCCTCCGAGAGGTTGCTTCCCATTTGTAATGTGAGTCTGGTCCACTTTTATTACAGCCCACATTTCAATATCCCTGCGTCAACACGCCGTCCCGTAGAGCTCCGGAGCGCTCCACGTCTGATCTCATCTGATCTGATCTGATCTGCCCGGCTGCCTTTTGTCATCTTTGTCCGGTTCTCTCCGGTGTCATATCCTTCTTCTGCCTCTGAACAATGACCACACAATCATCTCCCATCATCAGTCACAACCATCCTGACCCTTCCTGACCCCTATATGTCTTCTGCTGCTATTCTGGCACCACTTCCTTTAAATGCAAACAAATAAATAAATCTAAGAGGAGTCGAGTATAGAAGAAGAAGAAGCCTTTATTTTCGCCACACATACATTACAGCACAGAGGAATTCTTTACTTCATGTATCCCAGCTGAGGAAGTTGTTGAGCACAGGGGCAGTTATGATACAGCACCCCTGTAGTAGAGAGGGTTAAGGGCCTTGCTGAATTACCCAACAGTGGAGCTTGGTGGTGCTGGGATGAGCCCCGATCAACAACCCAGAGCCTAAACCACTTGAGCCACCCATGCCTCCTTAGGAGTAGTCCTAGAGGTAATTTTCACATTACTCACTGGTTTAAGAAAAATGGTGTCCAGACTCATTATTCAGCATTATATACAGAAGAATAGCATTTGATCCAGTGCAGGCTGTTCTGAGTGACCAAGACACGCCTCCTCATTCATCAAGCTCCGCCCCTCTTGTGTAACTTCTGAATAGTGCTAAAGCCTGGACCGTTGTTCCATCCAATGTCTGAATTCTGATCTGCACAATGTCGCTTGTGTAACTTGTGTATCTCTAAATTCACCCACGCCTTCTTCACGAGAGGTTTGAGCTGTGATGGAGAGGAGGATTGCGTGAAAGTTACTTGTCAGACCCTTCTGACATCTCAGATCATCTCAGATCATCTCAAATCTTGGTTGAAGGGAACCCCCAGTTCTTAGCACTTGATTATCTCCCAGCAGACTCCTCGTACAAAGTTTACGTCAGGACATCATAAACATCCCAAGGCTTGACATTCACAGAACGTCTTCTTTCCATTTTTTTTTTCACACTGATTGCACCCACTTTCCAAACTCGACCGAATTTCTAGCCATTTGATTGATCTTCTGTTTTGTCTGGAGAGCGCGATGCCATTGCCAACAGGCAAGCAGACATAAAGGTTAACGCCACCGATGCTCTCGGTTTCTGCCGTAATTGAGCCAGATGGGACCGGGCAGCGCCAGAGTTCAGTCTAAATCAGTGTTTACACACTGATACACCCGAGACCGTCTCATTAGTGCCTCCTGCATCTGAAAGAAGTGTACACTAGGCCTGCGGTGATCATTTGCACAGCAACCAGGCCTGCAAAGGGACACCGTCTAGGGTGGGGTGACTTCTCTGAGTCCGAAGTGCCAGATGCTGCTGAGGATTGTTTGGGTCCCAACCAGTCGCTGAGGAGCTTGATAGGTTGTTGTTGTTGTTGTTGAATGTTATGTTATAGGCATCAATGCGCCATCTGTAGGATAGTTTTATCTATGAATATTTAACAACTGACCAACAACTGGACTCTTCAAATTGGATTACTTTTGGGTGGGAAGTAAATATTATGGGTCTCATATGGATAAGTGTGGTATTTTGATTGTATTGGGTTTTTTTGGGAAGCTGTGCTGTTTCTGGGATTAACATTAAACACTGATTTGTGCTAATTTGATCGCTTATGAAAAACAAACAAACGTTTGAGAAATAAAAAAAAAACAGTGTTAAAGATATTTTGGATGAATTCATCAACACACTCTACTTTGAGACACTTCTCATCTTGCAAATACAAATAAAGCACCAGTTTGCATCCTCCACCATTTTTTAAAAAAAAAAAGAGGAAAATATACGTCCAAATACAGACTATCATTAAAAATGACAAATTTGTAGTATGTAACATATGTAAATGAGGATGGAGGAAGCTGTAAAGGCAAAATCTGGATCCACAAATTATTAGAGCATATTTTAATATATTTTTACTCATTAATAATTAATTAGCACATGCACATGGTTTACTGTAGCAACTCATCATGATGATGGAAATCTGATGTGAAATGCTGACGTGCTAAAGCTCCACAGAAGATCACGTCTTTAACATGACACGTCAAAATAATACGCCTGTTTTGCACGTATAGTGTAGTGAATATGAAATTCTACCTAAATGTGTCAAATATATCGTAATGTTGATTGTATTTGCAAATTACTGCCCCCGCAGAGCAGGTATTAAACATTGTGGAAGTTTCTGAGGGTTAAAGACGAAATTAGAAGTTAAATAATCGTAATGAAGTGAAATAATGACTTAAAATTAAGACTGAGGTTTTCATTCATATTCACCTCATTAACAGGAAGTACACATACTGCACTCTTTACTGATTCGTATCAGATTCTGTTCAACATGACACCTGACGTAATTCAGCAGTTATTCTCTTTAAATCCTCCTAAGCAGGGCGATTACATGATTCACACTCAGCAGTAAAAAGTTCAGTTTTAGTGACTTTCTTTATCAGCTATAAATTACCAACCAGGTTCAAGGCATTTACATTTAGCCACGCCCCTCAAACTCCATAAAAGGCAAAGCTCTAAAAAAAGGCAAAACTCTATAGTAGCTGAGACGCCTTCTTTCTTTCTTTCTTTCTTTCTTTCTTTCTTTCTTTCTTTCTTTCTTTCTTTCTTTCTTTCTTTCTTTCTTTCTTTCTTTCCCACCATATTTACATCCGTTTCAGTGACTTTATTCATCAGCTATAACTTACCAGACACATTCAAGACATTTACTTTTAGCCACGCCCCTCAAACTCCATAAAAGGAAAAGCTCACAGAGTGAAAATATGTGCCACATGTCCCAATAACGCAGCTCAGCCACTGCAGCGCCTCAGCTCCCACAGACACACACCGAATCCTCCTTTTTTTAGCCATTACTTTTGTATTTAGTTTTATTTGTCCTTATGTAAGGAACTTCAGAAAATGTTAATGCAGTTAATGCAAATTTCTCCTAACATCAAACCAGCTCTTGTAATGGGAATAACCCAAATGCTTTTTTTAATGACATCACACTCTTCCTGCTGACCTTCTGATTCAGTGATCATGGGCTGAGTTTTAACTACCAGCAGCTCCTTCTCATTTTCAGCTCATTTTTCGGTTCAGTTACATCTTTTTTCCATTTTCAGTTAAAATAGCATTTGAGTTGAATGAAGCTTTTGAAAGGTTGGAATAGATTCCTGTTAAATGATGTGATTTGGAGTGAGGTGGTTAACCTGCACCTTTTATATTCCTTTTGATCAGGAAATGATTTCCACTCATAGCAGAAGATGTGAGCTTTTATGCTGTAATATTCAGACCTGTCCAACTGTGTGAGAACGTCAGCGTGCTGACGGCATGTGCTGACTCTTCTAAAATGCTTTAGAGATCAGTATTTTTTATTACTTTTATTTTAAAATAAATAATAACAACTAAATATTTACATATATTTAATTAATTACATATTGTTTTTTGCAAAAGTCCTTTTATTTATTTTTTAATTAATGATTATTTATTTAATGATTTCATTATTAATATTTATTTATTTATTAAATTTTATTATTATTGTGATTTTTAAGGATTTATTGTAATGTTTTTTATGTGTTCAGGGTTAAAGGTGTTACATGTTAAATATGTTGAATATAATAATAAACACTTTATGTTTAGTGTTTTTTTAATGCAAGCAATAAATCTTTCTTTCTTTCTTTCTTTCTTTCTTTCTTTCTTTCTTTCTTTCTTTCTTTCTTTCTTCTTTCTTTCTTTCTTTCTTTCTTTCTTTCTTTCTTTCTTTCTTTCTTTCTTTCTTTCTTTCTTCTTCGGGTCACATGTATAGGATTGAAAGTTTTAAATATATTTGATTCATTATATTAATTATGATTAACTAGGGTATTTAGTTATTTCATTCATTCATTGTGTACCGCTTATCCGAACTATTCTCGGGTCACGGGGAGCTTGTGCCTCCATCTCAGGCGTCATTGGGCATCAAGGCAGGATACACCCTGGACGGAGTGCCAACCCATCGCAGGGCACACACACACTCTCATTCACTCACGCAATCACACACTACAGACAATTTAGAGATGCCAATCAACCTACAATGCATGTCTTTGGACCGGGTGAGGAAACCGGAGTACCCGGAGGAAACCCCTGAGGCACGGGGAGAACATGCAAACTCCACACACATGGCGGAGGCAGGAATCGAACCCCCAACCCTGGAGGTGTGAGGCAAGCTGCTAGCCACCAAGCCACCGTGCCCCCTGTATTTAGTTTTTTATTTTATTTAATTAATTTTATTATTTTTACATTTTTTATCATTGTGATTTTTAAGGTTTCATTTTAATGTTTTTCAATGTTTTTTTAGAAGCTAGACCCTGGATTAGGTTTTTTAGAAGTGAGACGCTGGATCAGATTTTTTTAAAAGCGAGACTCTTGATCAGGATTTTAGAAGCGAGACTTTGTGTTGTTTATTAGAAGTGAGCCTCTGGATCAGTATTTTAGAAGTGAGACTCTGGATCAGGTTTTTTAGAAGCGAGCCTCTGGATCAGCATTTTAGAAGCGAGACCCTGGATCAGGATTTTAGAAGTGAGATTCTGGATCAGGTTTTTTAGAAGCTAGACTCTGAATCAGGTTTTTAGAAGAAAGCCTCTGGATCAGGTTTTTAGAAACTAGACTCTAGTTCAGGATTTTAGAAGCGAGATTCTGGATCAGGTTTTTTAGAAGCGAGACTCTGGATCAGGATTTTAGAAGCGAGACTCTGGATCAGGATTTTAGAAGCAAGACTCTTGATCGGATTTTAGAAGCGAGACTCTGGATCAGGATTTTAAAATTGAGACTCTGGATCAGGATTTTAAAATTGAGACTCTGGATCAGGATTTTAAAATTGAGACTCTGGATC